>VXBB01004282.1:87888-123765 GCA_013399915.1 Illadopsis cleaveri
TGAAATATAGAAGCCACAGACTGAATCATTCATATTGCCTGGCAGTCTGCACCAAAGACAACTCAAAGATTAATTTGATGTATAAATTCTAGAAGCAGGACACTAAAAAAAAATCTTTATTTCCCTCTCACCCTCAACATTGAATGACCATTCTAAGTTTCTAGAGTTCAGAAAAAATGCACATAATTATTAAGAGCTAGGGGTTATGATGAAGGGTCTAGATCCCACACTATTTTTGAAAAAAAAAAAGAAAAAAAATCTAGATTTTTTTACTTTATTTTTTGATTCTTGGAGCTCTGTAAATAGTCCTTTTCTTACTTCATTTCTGATAACAGAAATTTTGGAACTAATTTTTGACATTTCAAAAATTAAAGTTTAAGATCCTTAATTAAAAAAAAAAAAAAATCCACAGAATATTTTTTCATTTTATGTTTCCCAAATAAAATGTTTAAACATATGAAGTACTTACCTATCCTCGCTTGGAAATATCTTCTCTCTTTTCCTTTCCCCTCCAAACCCAAACATGATAAAACATGACAATTAAATTAGACTTCTTCACAATACAGCTTTTGTGGTCAATGCCAAAATATAACTAAAATTTTAAAAATAATCTCTATATTTGTCTCCTCTTGTACTGAATAATTTAATCTAACTTGATTGCAAAACATTTAACTGACTCCTTCATAAAGAGAAATGCTGAATTAAATTAACTTTGACATTCAAATACCAAGTCATGCTGTTTTCTGAATGCACTAGCACTAAGAGGTCTGGGAAGGGCCAGGAGGGACTGCATTTGTATGAGAGCAGTAAGAAATAGCTTCTGCTAATATCTTTATTACAGCAAACAGGGAAGAGAATGGAATATGTTAGAGTCAGTCTATAAGGGAGAAATTGATGCTCTGGGAAATGATGATCTACTGAAGTTAGGGAAAAAGGTATTTATCAAACCAACAAATTATATTCTGTGCATCAGCCTACAGCAAAAAATACAGTAAAAACTTCCAATTCTGATGTATCTGTGCTTTTGTCAAGCTACAGTAAGCTCAGCAAATATTTGAAGACCATTTCAGTGGAAGGGTAAAGGCAGATGCTTTGTGAAAAGTGGTGTGTCAGCAGATTTGTAATTTTGAGCAAAAACTGAGAGGAAAGAACAGATGGAGTGGAAGACTTACAATGGCTATAGTGCACAAAATGTAATTTATATTTAAACAATTAAACATTTTGAATGGTCTTCCTAATTAACTTCCAGTGCAAAGCAATTGCAAGTACTGTAGGAGGAGTTATCAGTAGTTTTCTGTGATTTATGAGCTGTGTATAAAAAGGTAATATTCAGAGAGTGGCATTGCAATAGCTACATGTGCGTGTGAGGATAACACTGGATACACTTTGAAAGAATGAGTAAAAATGATCTATTAATTCTTGGAGACAGCTCATTGTTCTTGTTGCATAATTTAATTAAATTACATCCAAATATAATGGAAATCTTGCTAATTGGCTCTAGGAACTTGCTGAGCAAGACTTATACCCTATTGTTAACATTTGGGTTATTTCCTTTGAATACTTTTCTGAGCATGGGATCTACAGAGCAGCTGCACTTGGGTTTCTTTGTGGGTTTCTTCTTGCTAATGTTCAAAGGACCAAGTGCTGCATCAGGGGTATAGATAATTTACCTCCACAGGTCTCTTCCTTCTTGACACAGCTTTTGCCATATTGTACTTCCACAGTCACAAAATTCAGACTAAGCACTGTAAAATAGCATGCCAGATGTTTTATGGTCCTTGTCCACTGCTTCCTTTAGGTGCTACTTTGGGAGTGCCACCTTTCCTGGCTGCTGGTACTTCCTGGATAGCCCAGGTGTCATCTTTCCTGATGTAATAACTTCTAAACCTGTGTGAGACTCCCTGTACTAAACATTTCTGAATATCAGTCTTTCTACTGCTCCATCTAGTCCTTTTCCCTCTCACTGTTTAACTGATGTGTTTCATATTGAGACAAAATCCTTCTGATGCCTCAGTGCTTCAAATGCCACCAGAACCAGATGCTTACCGTCTCAACTTTGGGTCTGCAGGCTGTGCATCCTCTCCTCATGGACACCTTACTGTGAGAGGTGAGTCTGAACTCCACAGGGATAAAGTGCTGAATCACACCTGTGAGGATGGTGCAGCAGAAACAGACTTTTTTGGGGTGAGGAAGAAGTTATCCTCTCCCCGAGTCAGCTGTGGAAAATTGCAAATACAAAATCAGCTACAGCCTATGCTTGAACATTTTCCAGGCCTTTCACACTGATATAACAGACATTACCTCCTTCTTAGAGCTCTTGGAGAGAACAGATTAAAATTTCAGGCTGGAAAGACTTAAAAAACTGATGTGGAGAAAAAGAGAAAGAATGACGAAACAGGCAATAAAGAATATCACTAAAACCTTGTGTGTCCAATGGGATGTAGTCAATGATTAATGTCCTGGAATTGTCCTTCCTTCTTTTCCTCTACCCTAGCCTGGAAACCTGTGGCATCTAGGTTTTGTACATGCATAGATGTATGTATAAAAGTGAAACTATTTTACACACACACACATACACTATAACATTATATAAAATTTTCTAATGTGGTATATAATTTATATTGTGATGGTATATTCATATATGTTTATATTCATATCTTGCATCTAAATTCTAACCAAACTTCAAGGGTGGTGTACCAGGACAAATGCAATGAACACTGGATCAAAGACAAGAAATGAAAATGTATCTCCTTTCAATAACAATAAAATGCAAGTACATTTGTATATAGTTCAGAATATCTGGAGATCTGAACAGTGGCCACATTCCTATTTCAGCAGCAGTTCCTTGTTTTCCTCATAGTCTTGTCTATAACACATAGATATCTTCACCCATACTGTGTATCACACACACTTCTATGCACATTAAATTAGTAATCTGAATATTATTCTACTAAGCTGTCAAGGTTACATTCCCACAGTGATTAGCAGTGAGCTTTAATGATGAATAAACTTTTACTGATTGCTGTTTACAACCGTGGGAACCGTGGTGTCATTCTGTATTTAGACTTTCAAAACATCACTCATCTTTTCATGCCTGCACTTTTGGTGTTCCTGGTTCCCAATGCCAGTTCCCACTGAATAGCCTCCAAGCTGCAGTTACCTGGCAACGAACATTTTATTCAAATAGTCTAATGACAACCACACTTATGTTATAGGATCCTGGAGCATTTGACTGGGGAAAAAATATTGATCGCTGAGAAGATAGATGTACATAAAGTTATTCGCTTGTATTAATATTTTTTAGTTGGGACATTGGTACATTGTCAAAAATTGGTTCAGAGGAATCAGTGCCCTCTTCCATATAATCTGTTCACAATACTGTCATGAGTCCAACCAAGCTGCACACTCCTGAACCTGCCTCATCTCATTATTTCCACTTGACCCTTGATAAAGGAACACATGTTGAAATGCTCTAGGCTTCTGATGTTGGCTATCTCTTCTTCAATTTTTTTAGAAATTACTAGTCACGAGTAATTTTGCTGAAACACACAAATATTTTTCCATAAATGTAAAATCTTTTTAAAAGTGATGATAAAAACATTTGCATTATCCACAATACAATAATTGTGTGGAATACCACTCAAAACAAAATTCTTAAGAATCAGCTTCTGATTTCTCAAAATCCCACTCAACATCTGTATTTACCTTTCCATGTACATATTCTGAAGCGGTGATGAGAATCCTGATTTTGCATTTGACATGCAGAGTAAAATTTCTATTTTTATGGATTTTTTCATTTGTTACAGGCATCCTTGAGTTTTCCAGGTTTGCAGGAGTCAGTGGAAAATAAATGTCCTACAACTTCTTGTTCAGCCACGGACTGACAGCAAGTACTTGTGCTGGAAGCCCTTTCACCAACTGGATCAACATGTTCAGCCTTAAATTTCATGGAGAGAGCAGGAAAAGGGATCATAAAGGATAATTTTTTTCTCCCTTAAATGTGTATTCAATTACACAGTCGAATACAACAAGCACAGAAACCTCTGTGTTTGATTAGGCATTTCTGAGCTGCAGAATCCCTGCCAGAATGCACTTCCTTTCATTGTGGCATGGAATATCCTGCAGCTCTTTTCATTGTTGTCTTGTCCACTGATTACAGGTTGATTCATGAAGATAAGGCTCCCTTTCTTCTCTTTTTTTTTTCTTTTTCTTTTTAAATTTTTAATAAGTGACATTAAATAAGTAGAGTTTCCTGCAGTTAGTACATATAGCTTCCTATTGATTTGTGGCTAAAAATTTTCGCCTTTTTAACTGCAGTTTTTTTCTAATTACAACTTCCTCAAAATATGATTTATACACAACATGATTGCGTCCATTGTCAGACATTTTCAAATATCCAGAAGTACCATTTCTGTTTCTATCATCTTTACTCTAGGTTTCAATAAAATCCTGTGCTATTTTTAAGTTTTTGTGCTCCAATTTAAAGGCCTTCTGCAGTGGACAAAGACCAATATATCTCTTAGAATTTTTGAATCCATTTTCTCCTTACCCTTCTTAATGGCAGTACTTATATGGTTATCTAGTTTATAATACAATTGGAAGTATTTTGATGCTATGTCTCTAAGCAACTCAGGCTGGTGACTGAGGAAAAGTTGCAATTTTATTTGTGATGATCAGTGTTTCTGAGCAATTAGGTTTATAGAAATCTGTAATTTGTGGTGATTTTAAGAGCTTTTAAAAACTGTGTTATAATAAAACCTATTGCACTTTGGATTAAAAAAAAAATCAGTAGAAAAGGCTTGTGGTTATTATCCTCTGCCTACAGGGCATGAGCAATGTAGTGAGTGTTGATGAGGTATCAAGGGATGAGACACACGGAATTCTTCAGATAAGCACACACTGATTCCAGAGTTTAGTGCTGGACCATTTTTCACAGCTTGAAGGCAAAGAAATCTGTCCATCTCACAAGTCACTTAGGAAAGCTTTCTACTTCAGTGAAAATTGTTATGTGTGTGAGAAAGAGTGACTTCAAAACACCTCCAAAACCCCCAAAAACAGCAGAACCAAAATCTAGTTCTATTAAGTTCTTTGTAGTTAAATAAATGTAATTGCAGTATCAAATTCTTAGACAGGTTTGTGTTTGTTGGAAGACCATTCCTGAAACCTGTCCATATCTCTTTAATGTACACATTATGTAAGTTCTTATCAGGTACTTTGAATGTTTCTCTCGGGTTTGGTTTCTCACCCGAGATTCAGGTTGTTACAAGTCCTTGGCCCTCAAAAAGCCCTGAGCCAATCGCAAGAATGAAACGGAATCTTCAAGGTCTTTTTTTTTCTTGGTTCTCGCGTGTTTATTAATTCTTATCTTACAAGTTTCTCTGTGCTCAGCCAAGGTCTTCACAGCAGCTCGGGCACAGAGTGACTCCCCCTGTGATGGGAGGTCGCTACCTCTTATATAGATAATTACATACTTATTATTTATGATTTCATGCCAATGCCTAGTAGCTATACTAGAAGGGTCATTTCTACTTTGACCCAGTCCCCTTAAACTACTTTGTGCCACCGTCACATCAGAAGATGGAGGACAAGGAAGAAGGAGAAGAATCTAGGGTACTGCCCTAAATCCTCCATCTTGTTCCTCACTCACCTCCATTCTAAGAACTCCAAAACTACAAAATTTTCTACCCGGTGATAAACTACACTACTGTCTTTCACACATGTGTGCCTTGTAATTCCTCTCTGTGTTGGAAGTTTTTCACACGGACTGAAATCAAAGTCTGTGTCTTCCTGGGCTCTGTGCCAGGGTCTCAAACCCCCCTGCACAGACCCCCCTGTCCAGCATTCAAACCCTCTTTCTCCAGTCCCAGGCCTCTCTACCGATGGTCTGTGACCTTCTAGGGCACCCAGAAGAATGCCCTGAACTCTGACAGTTTCAGGCATACAAAATCAATTTTCTCAATGCTGTAAAGGACACAACATTAGGTTTCAGCACACTTAAATGCTGTACAGTCCATGGGTAAAATTGCAATAAAACTAAACATCAAAATAAAACTTACATGAAAGTTAATAAGCTTAGTGTGCAAGATACTTTCAAGCATTTAGAGAAATTTCATTAGCAGAAGTCATGATCACTATAAAGCCACTATCCTCATTAAATACTTTGAGGAGTATATAAGCTTCTCCAGGCAAGTTTCCCCATTATAATTCTAACAGCGTATGCAAGTAGCTTAAACATTTGCCTTATCACAGAAAAGTAGTGAAAACTTTAAAATGTACATTTGATACATGGATTTACATGGTACTAGGACATTACTTGGTGTGAAAGACCAATGGCCTGAAATAGGAAATCAATTGATTTTCTCAGGTTTTTTTGCATCCAGGAGTGCCATGGGCAGTTGTTAGCAATTCACCATTTATTTTCTTTTTAAACCTGGTGTTTTGTAATGGGTGTGGCTGAGTTGGAATTAACTTCTTTCACATCATCCTATATTGTGTTAGGGTTCGTATTTGTGGCTAAAGCAGTCTTAATAACTTGCCAAAATTCTAGGCTTTGGAAGGCCCTAAGTGTGGCCCTCCAGCTCGAAGGGAACCCACAAGAAAGATGGGCACAGACTTTTTGCAAGGGGGCCTTGAGTGAAAGGACAAGGGGTAATGGCTTCAGACTGAGAGAGAGAGTAGGTTTAGGTCAGATATTAGGAAGTAATTCTTTACTGTGAGGGTGGTGAGGCCCTGGTACTTGTTTCTGAGAGAGGTTGTACATGTTCCATCCCTGGAAGTGTTCAAGGCCAGGCTGGATGGACCTCTGCATAACCTGGGATAGTGGAAGGAACAAGACGAATGTTCTGAAGGAATTAATGATCTTTAAGGCTCCTTCCAACCCAGCCAATCTACTATTTTATGATTTCTGCTACTACTGAGTAGTGCAAAGACTTTCTCTTTTTCCCACTCTGCCCCCAGAGTTGTCTGGGAATGGTCAAGTGGTTGGGAGGTGACACACCCAAAAGGCACATGCCATAATATTTGACATCATGCATAGCTAAAGGAAAAGATGGGGAGATGTTTTTGTTTATGGTGTTTATCTGTAAGGTGTGCTGAGGCCGTGATTTCCAGGACACGGTTGGTCATCTGCCTGCTGATGTAGGGATGCACACATCAACACTTGTTGAGATTGTTGAATTTTCCTGAAGAGAACAAAATGACTCTATTAATATCTGATGAATAAGTAGGCCTTTCCAGGATGGTCATGGCTCTGGTTACATTTGTCTCTGGCATACACTGGCAGCGTCTCAAAATTTTCTTTATTCAGAAGTTGAAGTTTTCTGGCTGTTAGTTGAAACCCCTGCCGGATAAATTGGTTTGTACTGCCAAATATTTTAAACCATTCTGTGCTCTGGACCTTGACTTCTTGTTACAATTCTTCAGCCTCTTATTTGATAATAACAGAAGAAACTAAATGAGCAAGCAAGTTAGCTTCTACCCAAACAAAATTTGTGGAGGTTTTTCATAAAAGCATCTGTGAGATTGAATTTGTAATAGTAAATGAGTCAGTCTATTCGGTGTCAGAAGAACTGACATAAGAAAACATATGATCATATTATGCTCTGAATAATCAAAATATTTTTATGGCCAAGAGAGAGCAAATATATATGTATGTATATATATCTAAATGTGAACTTACAGTTTCGTTTTAGCCTGACGACTGCTTTTACAGTCTAATGGGGAAACTATTACCCAACTTACAATAATAACAATACTCACAAGAACAAATGATACAGGAAAAAAGAATAAGAACTTTTTAAATCATTATACATTTAAACCTGCTCAGTGTTGTATACAGGTAAAACCTTACAAAAGGAAGGCATGGTGAAATCATGGCTCAGGCTTGTTACTTCGGCTAAGTAGAAAAGGACTATGGGACAGCGACTCAGCTGAATTAGAGGTAGAAAAACAAGTTATACACCCATTATGTGCTCACATTGTGCTGTGTGGTGGTTGGCTGGGTTATGTTTGTTATGATTTAAAGCTATGTAACTGATAAAGGCCTAACTGCTTAAAAAGGCCTGGGTTTTTGCAATAAAGCAGGTCTCCTCTGCATCTGCCTGGGGACTCTGCGTCTCTGCTTCGTACAACAAATGCCTACTTGTTTTCTCCTGTATTCAGCCTATTCTTCCAATGCCTCTCTGAGCACTGAACTTTCTGCCTTAATCAGGGACACCAGAGCCAACACACCTGGTGCAGGGAGTGGGAAGAGGCAACATGAAGATCAGTGCTTCTGTGCTGAGGAGATGAGGAAGGATGAGGGAGAGAAGAGGCCACAGTCCCAGAGGAATGAATGGTCTAAAGGTCACAGCAATGCCTGAAAGGCCAGCAGTTATGATTCAGATCAGATCCTGAAGAAATCTGGTTCTAGACCTTTTTTTTTTTTTTTTTTTTTTTAGTCAAAGTTTGTGGTAAAGACTTGTGGCTGAAGACTAATTCAGAACAGGCCCTCAGAGAGCGCAAAAATCTTCACACAGTAAAGCTTAATGACATAAAAGGAACGCAAATACAGTTTATTTTGGTTTTCTGATGAACTGAAATCCCATCAAATAGGCTTGCTTTATCTTTGCAGCTATCTCAGAGAAAATATCCAGGGAAAATTTGCTCAGGAACAGCTGCTATTATTTTAAATATGTTTTTATCTAATCTTGAATGAGTCTAAATGGCTTTCCATAAGGTAAATTAATATGAATTAAAGTTATCTCATATTTCCTCTGGCACAGCAGAGTAAAAAATTGCCTTTTTTTTCTGACATTGAAGCAACATTTCAAAACAAAGAATTATTTATTGAACACTCAAAGGAACAAAGTATTTTTGAATACGGATTTAAAAACATATTTTGGATACGCCTCTGTAAATTCTTCATGCTAGCTTCATCTGTCTG
The DNA here is from genome assembly GCA_013399915.1 of Illadopsis cleaveri. Taxonomy (NCBI): domain Eukaryota; kingdom Metazoa; phylum Chordata; class Aves; order Passeriformes; family Timaliidae; genus Illadopsis; species Illadopsis cleaveri. The sequence continues at coordinate 96,812 of VXBB01004282.1, forward strand.
ACAGAGAAAAGAAAAATCAGTCAAAGCAAAAGCTGCAGAAACCCTTGCTGCCCTTTTGTCTTCCTCCCTCTGCAGATTTGTGCCTGTTCATCAGTCTTGTGCATACACAAACTGGGCAGGCTTTTCCTGCTCCTTCAAAACTCTGGTCTAGCCTCAAATGGGCAATTTTTTGCATCTCTGTTGGTCCCATTCCAACCTGAATGAAACCAGACAAATAAGGTTTATCCCCCTGATGATGGAGGCATTATTTTCTTTGCTGGTTTGAGCAGCAACATTACAAAAGATTGACTTGCATTTCCTCTAGATTGTGTCAATTGTAGTATCAATTGTAGTTTTGTCTGAAGAAAATAGTTAAATCACTGTACCTATCTCTAAGACATTCTTGGAGATATAAATATAATGCAGGCATTTCAGAATTTACCATAATAGATTAAATGTGTTGTTTACTGTTGTTTACCAGTAATAAAAAAGTACTGTCAAATAATTTTGGGTTTGTGTTATTTTTTTTGTCTCCAGCAAGAAAACCGTAGCATATCCAGGCCCTTGCACAGAGATAGGCTTGACTATACTTAGCATTTTAAACTTTAACCCAAAACCTCCTCTAGAGGATTTTGGGGTGTAAACAAACAACTCTAGCAAGCCTTGAAAGAGAAGCCTTATCTATTCCATCTGATCTCTGTCCAACCATTGCTTTAAAATGTAGCATTTTACTGATTATAGATTTACTTGAAACTGTTTGGGGATTATTGCTTAAATAGGATTTTTGATAAATGGCTGTTTTAGTCCCTCTGCAAACTAATTTATCACTGAAATTGGAAGATTTAGAGTTTCCATTTATCTAGACAGGAATGAATTCACCCAGGTCACCTCAGTTGCTCTGATGAGAAATATATTTATATACTTCCATTATATTTATATATTTGAGACAGCAAAAAGATTGAATGAGAACAGATCAGACACACAATCTTTAGAAATTATACAGGTTGATTCAAAATAATTCTCATCTCTTGAACTCTCTGAAGCAGAACTTCTTCCTTTGGGAAACTGACAACTCTACAAAACATCAAACTTCTATAAATCTCCCTTTTATCTGACATCCTATAGTTTCCTTACTTCCACAAAATATGAAGTGTCAGACCTTTGAATGTGAAGCCAAGCAAATATCTAACATCTTCTGTAGTGCAACAAAAATATTTTATAAAAATTAAAGCAATAAAAAGTCTCTCAAGTGACTCTATCTGCGGAAAACAAGTTTGCTTCCTCAGATATGGACTGAAACTGGATGATATCTCCCAAATGTGAAGTCAAGCTCTCAGTTTTTATGGCTCCTAATTCTAGAGTTCTCATTAGAGAACAGGGAATTCTATTCTGCACTGAAATTATTCACTTTTAAACTTCTAAACCATTGTACAATTTCGGCATGTGTGGTCAGCCAGGGGAAAAGTTATTCTTTATTGACAAGGTTGTAAAGAGGAAGGTATGGGGTTTCTAGGTGATTACCCTGAATTAGGCTATTATGTTATATTATCCCAGTTTTCTAAAATAATGCTGTAAAACAGTCCAGTGGTCCTTTCACAGTAATCCCATATAAATACAGAGTGACCATGGGTCTCCAATATTGAATGTTTCTTCCTTTCTATGAAATATTGGTCTCCTGTTCTTATCCTACCTGGATAGAATATAGTACATTTCAAAAACTGGACACTAGCTCAGAGGGAAAAAAAAAAATCTTGCTTAAAAGAAAGAAAATTAGAAGAAGAAAAAGCAAAAACACATGAAAAGAGCATCAAATGCCTCTAAACACCAAATCAAGTACACATGGGAAGTAGAAGATCAAACCAAAAGCATAATGTCAGGAGTTTTTAATACATAGTGTTGCCTAGATCAGTAATTCTCCTATATTTCTGTGATTAAAATTAGTTTCTGTGTACATAAGGAATTCTCTTTTCAAATCATCATACTTGTATTTTCACTGAAGGGCTAAGAAAGTTAGAATTCACAGAGATAGTTTGAAGTCAATATTCCAAAACAAGGTAGCTTATTGTTTGGAATTGTGGCACAGGGTCTTTGTATTGATCCAAGAAGGCACTAAACAAATAACCTCAGAGAGAGCTGTATGCTTTAACCAGCCTTAAAATAACTGGAATGATTATTTTTTGGAGAGCCTGTTGACTGCAGATGATGGGCACAGCCTGAACACCTTTCTTTTAGGCAGCCAAAATTAAATGAAAGCAATCTGACCTCAAAAAAGAAAGTCAAGATACAAGGGAGGTCAAAGGGCTCTTTCTTCCTCTACATTCTGCCAGGATGTGGAGTTCTGGCAATTTATGTACCCTGTTTATAATGAGTCCCAAATCATTGACATAAAAAGAAGAAAATAATACTTTAATATTCAGAACAAGATGAGCATAGTATGTTGCAAAGCCAAAATAGTTCTTTTCTTATGCAGATGAAATGATAAATCTGAAATAGTTTGCTTTGGCTTTTTCTCCAACACATGTCAGACTGACAGTTTCCTTTTAAACATGCTGATTTTTACCAAACCTTTGTTTTCAAACAAAGAATCTTCTGCTCTTTTATGGCAGAATCACAGAATAATAGAATATTCTGAGTTGGAAGAGCCCCAAAAGGATCACTGTGAACAGCCCATGGTCCTGCACAGGACCATCCCCAAGAATCACACCCTGTGCCTGATGCATTGTCCCAACACTTCTTGAATTCTGTCAGTCTTGGTGCTGTGACCTGAGGATTCTGGTTTTCGTTATGATTTCAAATTATTCTTTCTATATTTCCTAGGCAAGTGCTTCTGGATGTTATTTTTTGGTCAATTGGTTGGTTTGGATTTTTATGTTTTATCAGAGTTTTTTGCAATTTATAATCTAATTTACAAATCTAATTTACAAATATGGATATGCCATTAATCAAAATGCACCATTCTTTCTTCCTTCAACTTCCCTCCCACAAATCATAGAATTTATTTTATAAAAGATTATGTAGAGGAAAAGGAATTGTCACTATCTTTGATTCCTTGTTAAGCACCATTATCCATTATATAATTTATGCAAGTGTGGGACCAAAGTAAATACAAGACTTCTGTCCAGGAAAATGTAATCTCTTTCTTTGTTTCTTTCTCTCTTATTTTTTTTTCTCATTATTAACTGCATATTGGAATTAATTACATTTCCTTTTTTGTTAAAACTGCATTCATGATTCTCTCTATTGTTATATGGATAGTGAAATTAAATATAAGAATTGACATCTCTTTTGCCATCTTCTCGTGTCTTGCAAATAAAGTTCATCTTCAAAAAACTTTGTAGCAAAAGTGATACTCTTGGATTAACTGCAAAGAAGAGTCTAATTAATTAGAATTCTGAAAGAAATATTGTCATGTTGAAAAAAGAGAATTTGGAAGAATTTCTGTGGGTCCAGGATTTTACCCTTTAAACTTGTCACGGAGTCACCCTAAGAATTGCTGGGACTACAGTGATGATCATTATGACAATATTAAGACAAAAACTTACTCAAGTTTTTGTAAGTTTACAAGCTGTATAAGAAGAAACTTCAAAATATCACTAGAAATATGTTCTTGGGAAGGAAAATTCTTACGCATCTCTTGGTTTGGGACAATAGAACTTGTGTTTAATTTTGCAATTCATAAATACTGCAGGGTCAAGTAAAAAGCATAGAAGAAACTGGAACAAAAACCAAGGAAAATTAAACTAAGTGTTACATGAGCTACAAACTATATCATGTGAGTTAACAGAAAGTTGCCATAACTAAAAAAGCCAAGAAAAACAAATACCTAAGATTAGCATAATTACATGTAATAGCCAACTAAACCTTAAATATATTTAATAGTAATAACAAAACCAATAACAATAAAAATAATACAAAAAATCAATTTTAAAAATCCTCTTTATTTTTACAGTGATGTGTTTCCTGTTTGACAGGCTGCTTTCAGTAAGTGTTTGTTTCACTATAAATCCCACTTTTAGTTATCAAGCCTGGTTTTGTGCTCTAGAAAAGCCTCCATGAAGCTCCAGCTGATCTGAGGTCATAAGCTAACCATTATCCCATCTTATTAGTTGTGGTATTTGCTTTTGTGCCTTTTGCCTGCTGCACATATTTGCTTGCTGTTCTGGCTAAACATTTCTGGCTTTCTGAATATTTGGGGTTTCTGACTGCAATTAATACAGCTTCCTACCAAAAAACCCCAGACCAAAACAACCAAAATAAACACCAACAAACACCAAAAGCTTCACAATTTTTTTGTCTTCCTTTATCCATGAGACCATTTTGGGTTTATGTTTGGTTTTTTTTGTTTTTTTTTTTTAAATTTTAAGGTATCAACTATTTAATGACATTAGGTTGGCCCATAATTCAGCCTTTTCGACTTCTGCATTCTATGCAGTTGTAAAATACTCTCTTCTCGGTCATCACTTTCCGAATTTAGAAATCCTCTCAAATACAGTGCAATAAAGGTTGTAATTTGGGCATGTATAACGTTTACATGCAGATATTTTTGTCTCTAGCAGATATCATATAATACACAGGGAAACAAAGTCAAGTCAGCTGGAAAAGAGGAATCAAGAGGAATTCATAGAGAAGCCATTACCTGCAGTATTGCAATGACACATAAAAGAAAAGTTCACACAAGCAGAAGAATGTCTTAAATGGCAAATGTAAAAATATTTTGGGCTTGAAGCATAATATCATTTTTACATCTCTTTTCATCTCTAAAACATTAAATATTAATGAAATTACATCTTTGTTGATGTGGTAGTTTCCTCCATGATCCTTACTCATGATCCTTACTCTTTGTCTCGCAAAACTGTATTTTCATTGCTTAGTTTATTTCCCTCCTTTTGGTATCTCTTTGTTTCACCAATTTAATTCCATCATTTCCATTGTGCAATATCTCATAATTGTTCCAATGTGTTCACATGGGGTCCAGCCCTTTCTCTGTGTCACTGAAAGTTTAAATAAGCACTGTTGCCTCCTAGATTTGTGCCCAGTCTTCACACAAGAGGTGTGTGATGGCTGTATTCAGAAGTGTTGCTTGGGGTGAGCTTGTGCTCATTTGGAAGTGGTTGCAGACAGTTGCATTCCATCTTATACACATTTTGCCTATCCCTAAATACTCTCTGTAGTCAGGCTCTTATTAGAGAAATGGTGTTTAGCTGCCACATCTATTTCAAAGCTCAGAAACCTTGTAATGAAGGAATGAAAGGTTGAATCTTGCCTAGCTAATGTAATAATGCCTAAGTGAAGTAAAGATTGTAGGTAGAGAGTGTGCATCAACTTCCCTGAGCTAAAGTGGCTGAAAAAAGAGCAAGTCAACTTTCAGCAAGAGACATTCTTGAGATTATAATGTATATAATCATACATTTACATAATTACATAGAAACAGAAACATCTGTCCATACCAAGTAAAACACACACCTGTACACTTCCTTGCCTGCAGGATGTGACTTCAATGGTAGTTAGCCGAAGCTTCCTCACAGATGTTCTCCCTCCAAAAATTTCCCTGTAGGACTCTCCCAGCTTTTATTTTTCTCTCCAAGTTGAAATTAACCGAAGGTTTAAAGATTCCACAGTTACTGCCATAATGTTTATGTGCATCAGTGATGCTTGTAATGCTGAAGTAATATATTAATGCAGAGAGGAAACTAAAGATGCTCAGCTTTTATTAAAAGTGCTTGAAGAAATAATAGTTTTGCATCTCAGAGTAACGCCTGAGTAAAGAGACACTCGTTTGAGAACTCCCAGCCATAGACTGTGCTGCCACTAGCAGGTGTCTGCAACCACCTGACAGGTTTGAATCTAGTCACAAGAAACTTATTTGAACTTCAGTTACATACACCTTTAAAAGTAGCAGGGAAGTGGTTACTCGTGGAGAAAAGTTGTGGTTTTGCACCATAAGGTGCTCCCTTTAAAGTTCCAGTCCTGGTGGCTTGGCTGTACTTTATCTTTGAACATTTTCAAGTGGTTCATTTGGACTGCTCCTACCCTTTCTGGCTGAATGCACCCCTCTCTCTGTGATCAGCCAGCCAACATGCTAATGGAATGTCATTTGCACTGCACATAATTATCTGGATGGGAGACTCCCATGCTTGTGTTCTCTAATGGAGAGCTGGATTATGTAGCTTTATTATTCAAAGCAAATGGGAACATGTGTTACATGCTGTGTAACTGAAATGAGTAGGGCCCATAGGTTCAGCCTGATGCTTATGTAGCAGCCTGCCATAGTTAACTCTCTTGTAAAATAGGATTTATAATGGAATCATTTAAAGTAGGAACACCAACTTATCCCCATCTACCAGTAACTATGAAAATATTGTCATATGGCAGATTGTTAGAACAGAAATAAGGCTCAGCAGTATGCATTGCAGCACATATTCTTTCATATGCCTAATGTAATAAGGCTTTAATGGTTAAGTCTTTGTTTTTATAGTATTCCTTGATAGGGGGAATCTAAGAACGTATCCTAGTTTTTGTTGACATACTTTGCACATATTCTCACAGAATTAATGAGTGTTTTATATAATCAGCCTTTGTAGGAGTCTCTTAAAATAAATAGTTGCAAAATGAAAGTAGAGTCTATGTTTTTTTCTTTTAATAATTTTGTTAGATGACATGCTGCTAAATATCTATCTTTATTTGGTGTCCACATACACGCACAGATTGAAGTAAAAGTAGTGCTGGACGAAGAAGTGTTGGTGGAAAAATGGCCACAGAAGGAAGGCCTTGTTGTGTTTTGATTTCTGCAAAAATATACTTTGTTTTATTTACACCTCTACTTTTTCAGAGTCATACCCTAATCACGTTCATCTCAAACAAACGCAACTAGGGGTATGAAGTGACTATCCATATTGAGTATACCAAAAAAAGTGTAAATTCAGATTAGAATAAATATAAAAAAGAAAATATTCTGAAGGTGATAAGACCCTGAAACAGGTTGCCCAAATAAGTTGTGGATGCCAAACCATTGGAGGGGCTCTAAGTCAGGTTGGATGGGACTTCGAGCAACCTGGCCTAGTGGAAGATGTTCATCTCCAAAGCAGGGGAGTTGGAATTAAACAATCTTTAAGGTCCCTTGCAAACCAAAACAAAATGAAAGAGAGAAAATCAAATCTACAAATGATGGACAGGTAGAATAAGTTTTGGAAATGGACTGAATTGGTATAGGAAAAAAGGTAGGGAAAAGATATTTTAAAATGAGTGGGAAAAATATTAAGTAGGAAAATATAAGTGTGAAAAGCACTGAAAAAGAAAACAACTTTGAAATTAATGTTTCATAATTATTTTCCTTTCATTTTAAATATTCTGTATTTTTCCAAATTTTCAGTAAAAAGACAAAATCTGCAAAAGGCATATTATGCCAATGTTATTATTATTATACACTCCAAAATAACATGAATTTTTGTATGCCACGGGGAGCCAGAACATAACTTACAGGTCACCATAATGGGCTAAACCTCTCAGCAATGGATATCAAGCAACACTCTGTTGCTTGCCTCATGGCTTTTACTTTTATTTTTAAATATTAATCTCTATCACAGTCCTTTATAAACAGCTGGGTTCCACCTTTTGTTTTAGAGAATGGTGGTGCTAAAATGTGTACAATCAAATTAAATATTTTCCTTACTTTCACCAGATTGTTAAGGTCTGTCTGCTTAAAACAGAATCTGAAAAAAAAAAAAAAGAAGGTAATAAGTTGAGAAAACTGGTTTGTATGACTGACTATAAACTTGCTTTAAGAGATATGGCAATATAAGAAAGATTTAGTTTCTAGCTGGCTAACATCAAATTAATGTTTATACCATCATTTTGTATTTTAGTCAATAAGAAAATTGTTATTTTTCTACTTGTTTCGAGAGATGAAGGACAAATTTCCCCTCCTCTTGCACAGTGTACAAGCATCTGCAGTGTAAACAGTGACTTGACATGTACAGAATTAAACACTGAGAATCGTATTGGAACTGCAAATCCTTTTATTAATTATGGAAGATGTCACTGCAAAAGTGTGTTATAAATGAATATAATGACATTTTTTGAACTTTCATTACTACTGTTAATGTTGAGAGCCTAGTATATGAATTTATCATATAATAGCTGACTCTATCACAAATACAGTATTGAATGCTGAATTTATACCTTGTCCAGGCAGGAATTGTGCCATAATTGCTTTACAGAATATATATGTTAACCTGGAAGGAGGCAATTTGAATTTATGCTTTAGTTTCTGAGGAGGTGAAATATCTATTTGTTTATTTTATAAACAAATATTTATTTTGTGTTGTTAGAAATCACATTTTTATGCATTGTTACTAGTTTTCTATTTGGTGTTTAACAGGTATAGATAATCCCTTTTGACAAGTACAAGAAAGAGTAAGTGGTTTAGAGCAGAGCATGTTTTCCTGTTAACAACATTAATATTTTTGCACAAAGGTGTTTTCATACGCTATACAATATAATCATAATGATAAATAATCAGTCCCTGCAATCATTCACGTTTCTTCTGCAACACAGAAAATGTGTCTGTGTTTGTCAGCACATGCACATGACTGTGCCTGAAAGAGGATGAAGACAGGGAAATACAGTAAATGACACAGTAGCTGAGGTGTAGCCACACTCATTCATACACAGTTAAAGGACCCATCCATGGGATCTGTGATGTGTGATATGGCTTTGCTCTAGAATTTGCCCTCATGTTACTACTGAAATTTTGGTTAAGGCATCTAATGATGCAAACTACATTTTGCAAGTACTTAAAGGTGCTAATCTGTGCAATAAATTTAATTAGAGAAGAAATGCCAAATCTTTAACTTTGGCTGAAATCTGGCCTCTATATGACTGCATTTAGTAATTTACTTTGTTCAGATTAGCAATTAATTGCACCTTTATTTTTTGTGGTATCCTAGCAGCAGAACTCTTCTAACTCCATGCTAATACACTGAGACAATATTGACTCAGGAAGATGCATGTCATTAGTTGATCCTACAGTGTTACTTACTGCTGCTTCCTTGTGGATTGAGTATATCAAATGATTTTTTTTTCTAAGATTAGTCATATAAATCTGTTTCTAAGATGATAAATATTGTACAAAATTTTCTGTCAAAGTTTTGGTAACCTGAAATTCCCCTCTTTCTGCAATACTTACTTTAAAGTACCTCATGTTTTAAAATTGCTTTAGTGTCAAATAAGTGTGAAGACACAGGTCTAGCATTTTGTGAGTGCCAATAATCTCACCTGTATAGTTTAAATCCATTAAGAACAGAAAGAGTGCTTGAATAGGACAAGATAGGGCTACAATGAGATCTTTGAAAACTAGTAGAACATACAATTACCAACTTGCAAAACCCATAGAACCGAAATAAGTAGTCTAGAGGGCAGGGAGTAATAAAGTAGGTTTATTTGAATTAATTTGAAAAAAAGGTCAGCTGGAAAATATTGCGAATTTCAGTGCCAAGCCCTTCTGCTGATTGTAATTACATGGAGTCAAGATTACCACTACTGAATATGATCTCTTAAATCTGAAAAAACTTCTGAGAGTAAACATGTTGTGAATTTGGAGGGTTTGGACTATTTTCTTCAGTCAAAATTGAGAGACAGCATCGTGGAAAAATATGTTTAGAACTGAATGTGAAAATGGGTGTAGAGTTTAAAGATTTTATTATATATCTTGTCTGAAGAAATATGACTGGAGAAAGCAATTTTTTGACTTATCAAACAACTATAATTTGCAATTTATGCCTAAATAGCAGCAAATTGCTTTTAGTCAATATGTAGTTATGCTGTCATTACAATCTTGAAAAAAGCACTACAGAGACCACTTCATGAGGTCAGTTTGAATAGTAGTAGAAAATATTCCTCTTAAAATGACTTCTAAATACAAAGAGTAACTTCTGCTTGCTTGCTTGTTAATAAACAGGAATTACATTTCTTATTAAATAATATGTGATTAAGCTTGTGCTCCTGGATCTGAAAGCAGATGAGATTTTCCATTCATAAATCCTTTTACCCACGATGTTCCACTTAGAACCTGGATAGCTCTTTTGGCAATGTAATGTAGTAGTTAAGATATCCATAATGCTCTAGGTAAGTGCTTTGTCCCTCGTTACAGTCATAAAGGTCTTTTCCAAGTGAGCAGTGCAGATTATGGCTATACTGCATGTTCCTGTAGCCTCCAAGGTGTCCATTCCCTTTTAGGCAGGAGCTGCTGTGTTAGTTGCAGCTAAGTGGGAGGATGTTTTAGGCCACCTCTAACATAGTTTGATCCACAGGACCACCATATATTCATGGGGGCATGAAGAGCAAAACTACTCACAGCAGTTCAGGATTCAGGTACATCTGTGGCATAACAACATGAACTGTCACACAGTTTAGCATTCGATTTACTTTCCTAATTTCTCTGGAGAAAACATTTACATAGAATTAACTTGTGTGATTGCAATAAATCTTTTCTTAGTGGTTGTAGTCACTACAGCACAGATACTTAGCACCTGGACTCCCCCAAATCTTGTGCATCACTATATTTCTCTGTAGCAAATATCAATCATTTTATCAAGTCACTATTCATTGGGTGTTCCACCTTCATTTTATCACCTTGCTACCACAGTACTGTCAGACTGTACTTTTAGCAAGAGCTGATCATTGGTGTAAGAAGAACTCTATATCTGTTATGGTGACAACAAAAGCTCTATTCTTTGCTGGTTTTGTACCTTTCTTGTCCACCTCCTTATTGCCAGAGATGGAGAATTGTGTGGAACCCTTTATGCCACACATGCAGCCCATGGAGAAACTCTGCACAATTCTTTTAGTGGTCAGCATGGGACAGAGGTGCAATTTATCTGGTTTTCTGATACCATACTCTTATGCAAAGCAGTGCCTGTCCTGGCAGCACTTGTTGATGAAGCTGTTCCTTTCCTCTGATGTTACAGTCCGAGGGGTTTCTTTCAATGAAAAGTTATGTCCCTTCCTGGTTTCTATGAAAAAAAAAAAAGTTTCAATTATCATGTCTTCTCCAAAGGAAACAAAAACAAAAACAAAAACAAAAACCAACTCAAAACAAACCAAACAAAAACAACAACAACAACAACAAAAAACTAAAAAGGGGCTGGGGCTGGGGCAGGGAAGAGACTGAATTTTGTTTTGTTTAATTTTCTAAATATACAGGTGGATATGAATGGAAAGAGTCACTTGATTTGAAGGTTCAGGGATCTGCACTCTGTTCATCTCAGCTGATCCACCCTGAGGCTGTTGGGTGACAACACTATCAGAATCACTGGTGACAGGCATCATCAACTCCCATGTATTCATTCTAAATATGAACAAATAATGCCTTTATAAATAACACAAATAATGTTCATTCTTAATAACATGTTTCAATTCAGGAGATTTCTATAGATTGTCATTTTCTTATGCTTGAAAACATAACCTAAAAGCATTATGCAGGGAAATGAAGATATGAATAAAATGCTATCTATTGAATTTCTTTAAATTAGAAAAAATAATTAAGTCAAAATTAATTGCCCAAGATTTTTATCTCTTCTCTTACATGACATTGACATTCATTTCTCTTAATATTGCAGTTTGTTAAAGGGTGTGCAGTGTGCAGTGTGTCAGCTATCCTCTTCCCTAGTTATTGATCTTTGAAAATTTCCAAGCTTCCTGATACTTAGGACAATTACAGACCTGTGCCATATGGTTTATGCATGTGCCAAGTATTCTGGAGAAGTTCTCAGTGTTGTGTTCTGAAGATCTGTGCAGAAGGTGCTGGTCTGAGACTTGTGCAAATTGTTACAGCTGGAAAAAAAGCTCTTTTAATTATAAACAATAACAGAGCTGTGCTGAGCTTCTTCAGGAAAGCCTGACACAGATGTTTGTGCAAAGGAAGCCAGTTATTAATTGATAGAATTAGCCCTGCCCTGCAAGCTGCTCCCAGCATGTGAACCCCATTGCTTTAGCTGGACTCTGCAAGGGCACAGTGCCTTCCTGCCAGATGGACCACTTTGCAGGGTCAGAGATTAACCTCACCATTTGAGAGAGAAAAAAAGTGACACAGGTACTTCAGGCTTCCAGCCTTCAATGCAGCCATCATATCATCTCAATTTTTCACTACTTGTTTTGTATTGTTATCATGTGAAAACTGCCCAGAATTTGGTGGGATTTTATTCAGGACATTAAGAGCCAGATTCTCAAACAGTAAGTGTTCCTATGAGGTGAAATGAAACGTAACTGGCTATCAAATTCTCACTGCAAAATAGAGTGGATTGAGGATTAAAATCTGTATCTCTTTTTTATGCTGTAGAAAAAAGGTGTCACAGTGGTTGGATGGTCAATTTAGTGTCTGCTAAGGCTTTTTCTCTAAAAGCAGATTGCATCCTCTATGAACTATGAAGAAAAGCACAGTAGGTAGTCTGAAAATCCCTGAACTGTCAGAAATACTCACTGTAGAATCAAAGCTCTCTTGTTTATACTGAAGGTTAGGCTAGCATGGTGAGCCCAGTTCAAGGGAGAGCGTGCAAAGAAGTTTCACTTTTGAGTTCCAGATAAAAGAATAGCACAGTATTCCATTTATATGTTCATGTCCACATTGCAGTAATCCTTCATTGGTAAGATTCTGGCAACCTGCAAATCGCACTGGGCAGATTGAAAATTTTATTCTAAAATATGCAGAAAACAGTAACCAGGAAATATCAGCTGTTGTAAAACAGGTACATTTTCCTTAACAGTGAAAAAAAAGAAACTTACTAAAAAAACCCCAAACACACAACACTAAAAGACACCCAGAAACACCCCAGAAAAATAAAACCAAAAAATAAAAACAATACCAATCAAAAATGCATTCTATAATGATCTGAATTGTATGTGAATTACTTTTGACTTTATATTACCATTAAGATTCTGAAAGATAGAACCTAAAACAGTAGAAAAACTAGACATCAAAAAAATGTTTCAGAAAGATAAGGTGAAACAATTAAGGATATAATATCATTTAACCATAAAGGAAGTATATTAGACCTTTTTATGCAGGCTAGTATTCAGGCATTAATTGGTCATCTATGGTCATTTGATCTATTCCATTCAAAAGTACATTTCTAATTATGACTTTCTGTTTTACAAAACTTAAACGATTTTCATCTATTTCTTGAGGCCTTGATACCACTGAATGTCCTAAGGTGACTTTGTGATGCTCGTATCCCCAATTGTCTGTTCTGTTCATGCTGGATATTAAGTTCTGCATGTTTAAAACTAGTTCCAATACTGAAAAGGAATAAAAAAAGCTCACATTTTGTTTTCAGGAGCTGCACTTGCTCCCCCATATTCTCTCTTACAGACCGTGTTGTTTGCAGCACAGACAGCAGGAGAGAGCTCTCCTTTGCTTTAGTTAGATCTTTTTTAGCTAACTGTAGAAAAAAGTTCCCCAGACTGTAGTTTTTCTTTTTCTTAGAACTAATTGGCCCTGCTCCAGACTGAAAACCCAGAAAAACACCGGGAGCTCACACCTGTGGCCCACCAGAGCCCGGGATACAACATTTTCCAGAGCAGGAAAAACTGAAAAAAGAGTAAGCAAACTGAGCTACACACGACAAGAAGAACTTTCTATATTTGCCATCTCTCCAGAACAGTAAGAGGTTTTACTTTTTAATATTTTTCAATTTTTGTGCCTGTGAATACTTTGCTTATTAAATAAACAGGGGTTCTCCACTTTTCTAAAAAAAAAATCTTTTCCCAAACCAGTTAGGAGTGGGGCGACGTAATCCTGCTTTCTAGAAGCTTCCTTTTAGAAGTTTTCTCCCAAATTTGCCCTAAACCAAAACGTTCCCATTTATTAGAATAACCAATAAGCCCTCTACTTCTCTAGAGAAGAATAGAATAATATGGTTTAGGAAGATCCTCCAAAGATAGTATAGTCCAAATCCCCTGCCTGATGTCTTCATCATGGACAAGCCTGATATCCCCTCTCCCCTCAAGTCTAGTTTAAAGCTCTGTCAATGAACTCCAGCAATGTGAGCAGAGATTCTCTTCCCCCTTTGAGAAAGGTGAATCCTCTCTGACACCAGCAGACCTGATTCCTTGTAGGCCATGTCATTATTAAGACCTAAAAACTGTGGTGGTAACACCAGGCACAAGGCCATACACTAATAGACTGGGTCCAAAAACCTGTGTCTTCCAGTGTCACTGTCTGCAGCTGGAAGATAAAGAAAAAAATCACCTGTGCTCCAGATTCCCTTACTAGTGATCCCAAGGACCTGAAGTCCTTTTTGATCACACTTGACCCCACACTGAAGTTTCAACACTACCTACATGGAAGAGCAGTGATGGCTAATAGTCCAAGCCTGTGCGAGCCTAGGGAGTTTACTGGTGATATCCTTAGGCCTGGCTCCAAGGAGGCAGAAAACTTCCCTAACAGAAATGTCTGTCTGGATGCTCTGTTCCCCTCAGAAGAAAGTCACATATAATTATAACCTGTCTTTTCTTGCCTGTGGGGGCAGTTCTGATACAGGGGAGGGGCTTTTCTGACTTTGGCAACAACTCTGGTGCAGAGGCACTGTCACCAATATCATCCATCAACTGGCTCTCCCCATCCAGATCCCCATCCCTGTACTACAGATGCAGCTGGGAAGGTGAGGAGGGCAAGAAGAGGGTTCACCTGCTACCCTGAGCATGGACCTGACTTCATTCACTCCATTCCTATAAGCTTCCACCTTCTGGGAGGATGATATTGGATCTCCTTGATATGGATTTTTCAGTGGCTGTCCCTGTTTCTGTTCCAGGGAGGGCAGCACTTGGTTCCACCAGCCAAACTCTTTTCAGGATCCCTGATACTTTTACCTTTTTATTTTCTCTCATAAATCTGCCACCAGAACAAATCCTTACACTATTTTCTTTGAAAAGCAGAAATGCTTTTGGGCAAGAAATTGTCCCACCCACCACACTAACACATATGTTACTCAGTGCTACAAGATTTTACGGGCTTTATTATGTTTGCCTATAGCAGCTTGATCTCTGTGAAATTTTCCAGCTTTATTAGTTCTACTTCAGTCCAGTTACTGGTTTTATTGACAGGTTTCATGACTAATCTTGATTTGTATATCTGGTGATTTAATCAGAAAATATAGTGAATAAAAAGGTAAGGAAATAATCCACTCTGCCTTTTTTTCTTTTAAAAGCAATATATGCTTTATAGTTTTAAATTTCTTTCCACTGATGGTGATTCTGAGGTAGGAATCAGAGATTTCTATTAACTTGGGCATACGGACTTTTTTTTTTTAAAGTCAGAAATCTAGAAATCAAAATCAGTAATTCTTAAGCTGTAAAATTACTGCTCTTTCTCTTTATAATTGACTACCATGACTTCCTAACTTTATAGGCAGAAGATACCTTCCAGACTTAAAGGATTCTATCAGGTGACAAAAGTTTTCACATGAACTTCCAGGACACCTAAACACTGCATAAGACTTTATTCAGTGGGAGTAATAGTGATAGTTGGACAAGACACTAATAACATACAGTGCCCAGGGATGATCATAATTATGATACACACTAAGATTATAGGTTGCCTCAGCATTTTGCTATGATTTCTTGCAGGTATTTGTGCTGACTCTGGCTGGGATAATGATAATTTTTTTCACAGGATCCTGTATCATGCTGTGATTTAGACTTGTGGCTAGAAGAGTATTGGTAGCACACTCATGTTTTGACTGTTGCTGAGCATCATTTGCACAGGCTTTAGGCACTCCTGAACCAGCAGCTGTGAAGATGTTTAGCTGCTGGTCCAAGTAAGCCCAGAAAAATTGTCTTTGTTAACAGACAATGACTGAATTCAAATTGGAAGGAATCACAAGAGGTAATCTTGTCCAGCCTCTGCACAAAGCAGAGTTGGGTCAGGGATCAAATCAAGTCATTCAGGGCTTTGTTCAGATAGTTCATAAAAGTCCTAGGACTGAGAATGCACAGCCTCTCTGGCAACCTGCAAAGGGAAAAGGAGATTTTTTTTGTGCCCAGATTGAATATCTTTTTCTCAGTTCATGCCAATTGTCTCAGGTCATCATGACACATTACTTAGTGAAGACTCTGGTCAAGACTGACTTCTGAACAACCACCCCACAGGCAGCTGTTAGGTCCCCCTGAACTACATCTCATCCAGGTTGAACAAGCTCATATCCCACAGCCTCTTATTGAATGGCAGATTCCTTAACCCCTGACCAGCTTGGTGGTCCTCCACTGAACTCATTCCAGTTTGCCAGTGTCTCTCTTGTAGCGGAGAGGCCTGAACTGGACAGTGGTCTGTGCAAAAAAGAAAAATCACTCATAAACCAAATGGCAGTGTACACCATTTTTTCCTCTAAGTCACTGTTACAGATGTTAAATAAGATATGCTCAGTTGTATATCCTGAAGAAACTCCACATGATTCTGGCCTTGAGCTAGAGAAATCACTGTTATTCTTTGAGACTGACTAAAGGACCCCACTTGTTTCATGCCCATCTAGACCATCACCTGTCTAGACCACAATGTGCCACACTGCTCACAACAAGGATGCTCCAAGAGACCAAGTGAAAATTCTGCTTGAGTAAAGACAGGCAACACCCACTGCCCTCCCTCACCCACAGTTACTTCATCTTAGAAAGCAAACAGGTAAGTCCAAGATCCTCTACCCATGAAGGAAATAACACAAACCATAAAATAGAAGTTCAAGATTTCCTTTTGATATATTCTCATGACTTTCCTTGTTTCCAGCTTCCATGACTATATTATTCAACTGAAAGTAATTCTCAGGACTTCACTTTATTGGCTGTATAATGTCTTCTAAAAAATTGTTTTGGCTACAGTGGGTTAAGGCCAGATATAGCTTAAGCTTGTTATGTTGTGTTACTTAGGCAAATATTTTCTACATTTTAAGCAATATATGCAGCTCCAGTTGCAATACCAGATTGTTAATATTTATTATTAATAATTATGAATCACATATGATACACAACAGGGGCTTTGGACTCTGTCTTTGCATTATGTATTGCATTATATATGTATTGTATTATATATGTATTATGTTTGCCATAATAAGCCCTGGGAAATTAGTACTTCACTGAGATTTTCTGCAGCTTTAACCTTTGAGATAAAGTTGCTCTGTAATTACTAAAAGCAAAAAAGTCCTGTATTAAATTCCTTTTGAAGTAATTTTTGCCTCTGAAGAAAAAGTGAAATAATAAATTGATTTTTTCTTCTTCAAAGACAATATGTGGAGGGATTTTTTTCTAGCATTATTCATTTACTCTAAGACTTTATATGAAAACTGTGTCAGAAGTTTATCATTATTTTCTTCTTCAGCATGAGAGCTATCGTGCTAAAATCTTTCCTGATACCTATTTCTCTTCATCCAATATTTGTCCTTGAGCAACTAATGAAGGAAGTTATAAGGGCTTTTTTATGTAGTAAAAAGCTTCATTGTAAGTGCTCCTCACCTTGTTGCATCTTTTTGAACTTAAAGCTGTCTGAAAAGGTTTCATTGGGCCATTGTGGTTCTTAGGCAATTTTAATTGCAGAAAAGATACTATAAAGTGCATGTGCCTAACTCAAAGCTGCCCAAGAAGCAGCCTAAGCCACTGCCTACATCTGAATCAGTTCATTTTATTGTTACATAAAAAAGCCATTACTTGATGCATCAAAGTCTTCACTTCGACAATACTTTATTATATGCCACATTTAAGGAATTTCTTTCTTGAGTCTGCATTCACAAAAGACATTGAGGGTAGGTGATTTTGTAGATTTCCTTTTAACTCAGCAACTTCTTTTTATTAGTTGATTTAACCAGAAAAGCATCCCTAGGCCATGGCAATATTTAGGTTTCAGCCCACATTATAGTCATTGACATTTAAATCTTGTTTCCATCATTGAATTCATCAGCTATTGTGCACTGTTTGAGTTTTTGATAGAGGTGCATGATGAGTCATCAACTGCACTATCAAACATGGATTTCCCCAAGCATTTAGACATTTCAAACTTTTATTTTACTACTTCAGGTTGTTAGTCAGAATCTGTCCATGGGGGACCATAGATTTAAGCCATGTCTTTACTGTTTGCTTCAGGTTCTTTCATGCCCTTTTGCCTGCCCTCTAAACCAGGTGTATTTAGAATGCCTAAAGACAGATACATTTAGGATATTTTTTTCTCTATAGCCCTGCTAGCAGACTATAGAGCTCAGCATCCTGCTGATACTCAGCCTCAGAACCTCAGCTACATCATATCCACACAGGTGATGTGTAGATGTAGCAGGTGTGACTCCCATTATATAAATCTCAATTCCAATATAGTCCAGGGTTTAGTTCCTCTTCTCACTGCAAACTACAGCTTCAATAACCAAACCTCCAGCCACAGTAAAATTATTGTTTTTTAAACTGTGTTCACTTTTCTAAGGGCAGTGTTGTTTTGGGTGTTTTGTTTTTGGGTTTTTTTTTTTTGATATTCATCTCTTGCGAGGGAACATAAGATGAATTTGAGGACCCCAAATTAAAAAGACACTACAAACCTGTTATTGTGTAAACAAGGTAACTAAAAATCCAAACCATTTCTTTTATATTAAAAATAATAAACCAGTTGCATTTACATGTCATCCTATACTCAAGTCAGGAATATCTTTTCAGCAAAATATGATCTGCAAGATTTTTTCAACATTCTCTGACTTCCTGTATTTGTGCTTGGGATTGACTCGTGAAGGACCATACCTTTGAATTTGTTGAACATCATGAGATTTACATAGCCCCATCTCTCANCTTAGCATTGACTTGTGAAGGACCATACCCTTGAATTTGTTGAACATCATGAGATTTACATAGCCCCATCTCTCAAGATTTTCCATGTCCCTCTGGATGCCATCTCTTCCTTCCAGCATGTTGACTGCACCACACATTTCCCTGTTGCAGACAAAGCTGTTAAACATCACCAGTCCCAACACCGATCCCTCGGGAATGCCAACGTCACTGGTCTCCACTTGGACACCAAGCCACTGACTGCAACTCTCCAGCCAATTCTTTCTCCACTGAGTGGTCCATCCATGAAATCCATGTCTGTCTTATTTTGAGACAAGGATATTGTGCAGGACAATGTCACCTGCATTTCACAAGTCCACGTAGACAATATCAGCTGGTCTTCCCTTATCTACCTGCACTATATCCCTTTAACACTGTGGTCCTGTTGCAACCTTCAAGGTATTTTAACAAAAGCAGAATCCATTTATAAAATTCTGTAACATTTATTCTTTCTTCATGGTTGAAGATGGTTCAAATATGTCCATATATATCTCTAAAAATAACAATACTTTAAAAATCCCCAACAAATGCCAGTGCTTTATTGTAGTGCATTTTAAAATGGACTGCATGAATTGGCATTTCAAATTTAAATGGTACAAAAAAGGAGAAACAGTATAGTAACGTACTTGGTTCATTTGCTAGAAACTGAAGTAATTCTAAGATATCTAGGTGATAAGCAGCTACAATATCTTATCTTTCTTGTGTTAGAAAATAGAAAGTCTTCAGAGTAGAATTGAGCCATTGATTTACTGATGTTGCTGTAGCGTGAAAATGAAATATAACATATATCAAGACCACGGACAGAATGAATGAAGGAAAGCAATGAAAATAGATGAAGAGGCTGAATGGGATTCATTTTTGGACCAAATAAGTGGGATACATAGTCTTCAGGCAGAGCATGAAAATATTTGAGCAATCATTTCATGTTAGAGAACAGAAAAAGAGATAGGTATGGGGATAGGAATGATTTCACTATAGACACATTTGTTTATACTAAGCAGTATCCACACAGCTGAAAGAATGAAACTAAGTGAAGAAAAACACAAACCAAAATAATATGCTTTAAAAAAAGTCACGCAAAATGAATTTGACTATTAATCAGCATCCTTTTTCTTGGTTAACTAATATTTTTTAATCAATATTGGTAAAATATTTTAAGTTTTGTTTCTGCAAAGTTAGCCTACTTTTGTCTTTTGTTTTCATAACCAATTTTATCCCCAGTATTCAAAAGCCAGGAGACTACTTATTTAAGCAGTATCTAAATCTTAATTCAAAACGATGTAACACACACCAAAATATTTCATTCCTTCTTAGCAGTCACATTCTTATCAGTAAAGGGAGACAAAAAAAAATCAGTTTATTTAATTCTACGTAGTTTGCTTTGTTTTAGGTGAGGAATGTGTGGTATTCCACACTTCTCTTACTATAGAACCAACATTAAATTATGCACATGGTTACGGAAATTTTTCATGTGGATAATTAACGCATGACTCATAGAAGTCCTTGGACACTGGCTTCCTTCCATTTCAAATGTTAAAAGCATAGAAGTAACTAACAGTTGATGATATGCACTCATTAGGCCAATTGAAAATTAAGATTTATCACTGATGAGAATATGATACTGAAGGAAAAAGAAGAATGAAAATTGCTACTGAATTCTTTAGAGAAAACAGTGCATGTCTGTATTTCTCTTATCTGAGTGATTAATGGAAATAAATTATAAAATTAAACAAAAGATATATATTATTTAAATTACCTTTGAAATTGACTAGATTTTGTTTCTACAAAGGAAAATGAAAGCAACAAAAAAGCAAAGGAAAAAAAACCCCTCCTCTCGCCCCTCCTCAAGATTTTTCCACTGAATTTTAGTAAATACAAATTTTTTTCCCCAACAGTTTTCCTAAAATCAAGTTCTAAGGAATTCTTTGTATAAAAGGAACATAAAGATATCCATTTCTACAAGATAAAAATTACCTTTTTTTCAGTGACTTGGAGGCTGAAAAATAAAGGAGTACTTGGTTAACAATTTGGCATATATTATGGCATGGTACTGCACGTAAGAAATGTGTGTGTTTAATATTTAGGGTAGGTGCTTTCACTGTCACAGCTCGCTAAAAAAAAAAGAAAAGGGGAAAATTAGTTGTTTTCCACGTTTTAGAAGTTCTGGGCTTTTTTTGATTTGTTTTTTTTGTTGTTGTTCATTTGGGTTTGGTTTTTTGGGGTTTTTTAAAAGTTTTTTTGTTTGTTTGTTTTGTTTTGGTTTTTTTGTTTTTGCTAGTATTTAGAAAAATTTTTACAGGCATCAGTAAAGAAAAAAAAATGATTGATGATACCTAAATACAGAACATAGCAAATACTTGAAGCAAATTCCTAAACATCCTCAGGGAAGGTAAAATTGAAAACAGATATCTACTCCCCTACAGTGTGAGGGGAAGAGGTGGTATCTCATCCTTCCTCTTAAAGGTCTACATTAAGAGGATTGCTTAATTGCATCAAAGAATGACTTACTTCTGCACACAAAACTCTCCAAGCCTGAATAAAACCATCCTTTAAGATGGCTTACTGAAGCAATGGATATTTACCCCGCTCCCCATTCCATGACCTTCAAGGACCTTACAGCCTCCAGTCATTTTTGTATACAAAGTATAGAATCAAGATAAATCTACCTACTCTTTGTAGGATTTAAGTTTGTCAAACAGAAATCTGTGAAAGGACTACCAGAATACATTATCCCATGTGCTCCATGCCTTTCTGAAAGGAAATATTTGTGACAACGAGATGGAAGTGGGAGGGTTGATTTTTAACTGTTTAACATGCCTTTGGACAGAGAAAGGTCCCTTATATGCAGTCTAATGTTAGTAGAACATCTCCAATAAATCTTCTGAGGAGCTGAAAACAATTCCCCCTGAAACTCTGGAAATTGTGCCTCTTCATCACCACTGAAGTGTTGCCTTCTGGAAGGGCTGAGTAATTAAGAAAGTGCTTGCCAGTTCAGCACAGTGTGGCAGCAGCTGTCTGCTCGCTCAGGTGAGAGAATTGAATTCTGGAGAGCTCTTGATTCACTTTCTCTGGCTTGCTCTTAAAAGGGAAGGTCTGTGCTTCATGATCTTCTCCATCACTACCCCACGCAAAGCTTCCCCCTCAGAGAGTTCTGTTCACCTTCTCCTTCTTTGCTACAGACATTAGGTTGGTGGGGTATTGCAAAGTTACAAATGAAAGGAGTTGAAAGGGATCGAGCAAGCCATTGGTTATCTTCTGATAGCTTAGAAACAAAATAGATATTTTAGACCCTCTTTCTGGCCTTATTTTAATAAACTAAACGGAATATTTTCTTACTGCCAAATATCTAAGCAAGCAAAAGAACGAAAACATGGAAAGTGAGGGCAGTGAGGCATAAGTCTGTATGAAAGAGAATATATTCAGTTGCTAGCAGCAAGACATTTCATTTCAGCTTTGTAGGAGATTTTTAGCATGCAGAAAACATGAATTTAAAAGCTAATTTCTGACTGGGGAGGGAATTTTATTGAAATTTGAACCCTTGCAGACATTTATAAACTCAGACATTAGAAATAAAAAAAGCATGTAAGTATGAAATTGCCTGCAGGACTTTGAAGTCAAATACCCAGTTTCATATCTTTCTTTCTCTATACTATTTTGATTTTTTCTTTTGTTTTGTAACACTCTCTGATTCTGTCCTTTCTTTTTTACTTCTATTTAGCCTTGTGAAGCATATTTGTAATCACTTTGATCTCAACCTCAAATCCCTTCATTTCCACTGAAGGAAGTCAGTGTCATCACTAGAGGTAATGCTTAAAGAATAATTATGTATATATATATATCTATTTAAAAAAAGGGATTAATTCTTCTTCCCAGTTATATTCTATTATATTGTTATAGTGTTGCAACACCTTGTGCTAGTGGAAGCTTCAAGCAGCACATGCTTTATGTTGTAGTGTAAATTTTACTTTTCCATACTGCAACTGTATATCCCACATTTACCTCCAAACTACTGTTCTGTGAATTATATTGTTGGTGACATAAGGTTTAAATAGTCTTTTTCCTTTAGTATCCAAAACATTTTCCTGCATATGAGGCAAGCAGTACATCTTCAGTGACGGTGTAGAATCTAATCAGTTTTTTCTTGATACGATCACTATCCAAAATGATTTCCAGTCAACACAAAAAAGTGACTGAAGAGCAATTTTTTTTTTTTTTTCTTTACATTTGGATAGACCATCAGTCCTTGCTTTCTGTCTTGTTCAGATTTGCTACTTTAATCAAGAACCATTCTCTTTATCAATAAACCATAGCTTGAACTTTTATCTGGAAAAATGAGATCACAGTTTACATAAAGTTTATCCTAGACAATGGAAGAGCTTGCCTGCTTCTTGATTGCTGTTTTGGCTTGGTTCTCCTCTCCTTTTTTTCCATGACTTTTGTTAAGTGGAAACTGCTTTCTCCTACTAGTTTGCTAAATATTATTGATATTAATGTTGACCATGATCACTTAGTGAAATGGCTGGTAATTAAACTTTAAAAGCCATTCCCAAAACATCATTCTCATCATTAAATATTTCCCAGGAAAACATCTTTCTATATCTTATTGCTTTTACATTGCTTGCCCAAAGAAGCATAAAATGACTGCATGCAATGTCTTGTAAAAAACTAGCAATTTTCCTCTTCCATCTGCTTCCTTCCTCATTATATGTCCATTTCTGTCTTTTATTTCTGCCTTTTCCTTCTATGTTCATGTTTTCCCTCCCATCATCTATTCCTTCTCTTTTCTATTTTAAAAAAGAAAAAGAACAGGACAGAGAGGAATGAAGTTGTCAGAAGCAAATGGATTTTGTGAAATAGCTGTTTTACAGTTCAGCAATGTTAAACAGAGACTGACTGTGTTGTACAGGAAAATTTAAGAACATCATTAATCCAAAATAGCTGGTTTTGACTAAAGGGTATTGTGTAATAATGTTCAGTACCTAAAATCCATTACATTTCATTCTTTTTCTTTCTACTTTCGTTGCTCCAGTACAATCATATTTCTCAGTTATCACAACTTTTTCTTTGAAAACTTTCTTCATGGTTCAGAGATATCCAGCTAAGGGTCAAGAAAATTTTCGAAAACATCCGGAAAGAGTCAGTTCAAAAACCATTTTGAAACAAAAGAATGGAAACTGCTGTGGTTTATAAAGGTAAAGAACATTTAGGAAAGGTTTTCCCTGCATGAGGGAGTTTGGTACTGCATATTTCTATAAATGTTTAAAGTGAAAAACCCTAATTTTTTTCACTTCTGCCTGGAGGAGAGTCGATTAGTTAACAATTAATTCTGAAGTCCTTTTTGGCCCAGGAGAACTCTATGTATTTCTGGGTTTCAGATGGCTAATGATAATGTTACTGCAATAACAACTATTTTAAAAATGTTTAGTGCATTGCTGCTAAAACCCAAACAAAATGGGACATATACAAAAGAAAAAAAGAAAAAATGAAAATGCTACTGAGTAGCTTGCTTGAAAAAATACATACACATAAATACACTTATAGGTTAAAGTCCAAAAATAGAAATGTCAAGAAAGGAATTCACACTGTAGTAATCAGGTTTTTCACATCCTGGCAATGATGAAATGGACCATCCCTGCATCCTCTTTTCACCCTCCCTCCCCACTGCTATAGGGAGCAGTAGCCATTTCAAACAGGATTAGCAGAAGTTCTGATCTCATTGAGCAAAATTTTGCTTTCAAAGTCACACCTTAAAACAAATCTCCCAGTCTCCTTCCTCTCAGGCACTTAGAGATCAAATTATATATATCTATGTAGATATATAGATATATCTTGATATATCTATACATCTATATGTTGATATATCTATACATCAATATATTGATATATAGCTATAGATACATCTCCATACAGATTTCACAGTCAGAAAGCCAGTTAGGGCCAAACAACATGCATCAGTCAGGTCAGCATTTCTCAGGAAAGTAAAGAAAAGAGAAATGTTAATTAAAAAGAAAATCAAAAAATCAGAAAATCAACAAAATACCAAACCAAGATAAACCAAACCAAGCCTACCAACCAACCAACCAACCAACTGAACTAAAACACCCAAACCATATAAAAAAACCCCCAAACTAACAAAAAAACCCAAACAAACCAAAAAACAAAAACCCACAAAATTTACAACATTTCCTTTTCCTTTGTCCAGCACTGTAGTACAGGTATAAGAACTGAAATCTTCTCCCAGATTCAGACCAGAAGCTTTTTTGTTTCAACTAGATTAACTACTGGGTCAAATGCTGCAAGGGAGACAGGCAGGGAACAAGAGCTTCTCCTGAGCACAGATGTGAGAAGTTCATGTGGCCCAAAGGTTCTCTATGACGTTTGGATTGTTGAAAAATGCATATCATCATCAAGAAAAATCTGTGGAAATATGTATTAATTTTGACATCTTGTACTACTGTGATGGGAAAAAAAACTTTAAAAAATACATCATAAAGATGGAAAAAAAAAATTGACAGATGTGGGAGTTTTAGGTATGATTTTACTTAAAAATGTTTGGTTTAGCCATTTATTTAAATTGTATTCTAAAATTAGCAAGAGTCAATGCTTGAAATTTTAATTTGTTTGTTTCTTTCTTCCTCTAGCTTTGGATCTACGTGGCATTTTGTAAAGGCATAAAAGCATATTTTTGAGCCAAGATTGACTTTTAAGGGATTTTTCTTTTTAAATGATAATTTTAAGAAAGAATATGATTTGTTTAGCTAAGATGGAGCCCTTATTTTTGCCTATGAATACTATTGCAGCAAACTAACAGAAGAAACAAGCTTTTCTAAAGTAAACCAACAAAACGGAAATTTCTGGTGCATCAGTTTCTACAGTAAAGACATTGATAGAAGAACATACAATTTTGGTTTCTCTTTTAAGAGTGGTTTTGGAATTATTCTGTTATTTGTTTTCTAAGTAGGTCTTTAAGATGTTTTACAAGCTCATGAAAGGCTGACAAAACAGTGTGGAAAGGATTCCTCTAATCACTTTTGATGAATGCTTGTTTTCATACCTATTAACTGAGCAATAAATGGGAGCTTGTTCTCTTGCACAGTCATTGCTGGGGGCTTGCAAGAGCCTGTGCTCTATATTTTTAACTATCATTGAATTAATTATATACAATTCCTGTTCCAAAATTCGCCTTAAACTAGCAGAAGACTATTTGTGCCTCGATCATCATGTTCATTGAGTTGTCCTCTGTGTAATTTCACCATGTAAATATCAGTTTAGAATCAATTCCTTTGATTCTGTTTTGAAAGGTTTCAGGAGAAGGGAAACACACACTTAGTGCCACTTAACTCTAGGCAACGATGTCACAACTTATGTGGGAACCAATTACAGCTAATTACAGTTTGACTAACCTTCTGTGCCATTAAAATTCTTGGAGACTCTCCCCAGCTCCTGTTCTATACTAATTCTTTTTCTAATAATGCATCTGGTTTGGGAGAGTTTGCTGTTTTGATTTGGTTTGTGGGTTTGTTTTTCTTTTTACTAGGAGTATTGTATCAACCAGAAGAAAACAGAGATTTAGGAAATGAAGGAGAATCCAAAACACATTCAGTACTAACAGTCTGCTAGTGACCCCACAGCAGGAGTCAAGGAGTTTCAGCAGTTTTAAGGTATTCATATTCAACATTTACTTCAGTAGCTGATTTTCTTTAAGTGACAATCAAAACCCACACAAATAAAACCTTCAACACTGCTCTGGAGTAATATTGCCTCGGAGCAACTCTGATCACTTCTGGGATACTGAACATAGCAGAGCTGTGGCTCTCCAGCAATTATTGGGAAATAATTTTCTTCCAGGAAAAGGGGGAAAAAAAAGGTAAACACATCCCTGGACTGTACCAGGAACTGAGCTGTTGCAAAAGCAATTAGATAGGCAAAGGGGCTAGAAATTTCAATAATCAGGATCTGGGAAATATTTGGGAATATGATGGTGAAAAGGAGCTTGGGACATTCTGATTAAGAAGGAGAACCTAGAAGAAACATATGGAAGAAAATAAAGAAGGGAAGGAGGAGGAAAGGAAGAGTAGGAAGGAGGAAAGGAGGAGGAAATATGGAGAGAAAAAGGGAAGGAAGGAAGGAAGGAAGGAAGG
>VXBB01004282.1:123812-134676 GCA_013399915.1 Illadopsis cleaveri
GGAAAGAAGGAAAGGAGAAAGAAAGAAGGAAGGAAGGAAGGAAGGAAGGAAGGAAGGAAGGAAATGAGGCAATATTAAGAAACAATGTCATCATGATAAGGCCATAATAAAACAAATAATGATAAGAAATTATTTAATCTTATTTATTAGTATTTCAGTTCTCCCAAGAACTAGACAGACACATAAAATTAAAATACTAGGTTTATGATGCAGAGTATTAGTACTAACCTACAGGACAAAAATCAGTTTGCTCAAAGCCCAAAGAAAGATACAAATGGAAAGAAATATGAAACATTTTGTGTTGGATAAATCTTACACAATATAAGTTATCAGAGATTAAAAAGTCTGACGAGTGCTAGATGGAAAATCAGCTCTGCTCACATTTCTTATGAGGAGACATTTATCCTTTTCTCCTAACTGCAGAGGGAGCCCAGATAACCAAAAACTATAGATTAAACAGATTTATGTTTGAATTATCTATCAATACCATAAATTAGGTTTTATTAGAAGCATTGTCTATAATTAGTTAACTAATAAAAGAAAGGCTTTTAAAATGAAGAAAAAAGGAATCTTCTCCTGCTCAGTGATGACTGCTGTTGATCCCAAGGAGACAGAACTGATTAAAGCCTTTTTTTTGCTTCCAGATTCGTTGTCATCAGACACTTAAATAATACATTGCAATGACACAGACTAAGATTTTTTCCTTCAATAGAAGTAGAGTGTATTAAAGAGTAGGTAAGACATATGTTTTCAGGTTGGCTGAGTGTGATGAAATTCACTATATCACAGTCTGTGGATTGGCTGGAGTAATCTCAGAACCATTTGCACTTGTCTTTAAGAGCTAACAGAAAACAGTCAAAGTGTAAAGTTAGTACCCACTATCAAAGTGAGAGGGTAAGAAAAGGGGGAAAAAAAGGACAAAAAAGGAAATTATTGTACAGTCAGCTTCATTTCTATTAGCAGAAAAATGCTGGAACCATCCAAGGGCTCTATAACCAACTAGAAGATAATCAGGAGATCAATATAGTCCAGTATGGATTTATTATGATATAGGCTTGTGAGGAAAACCAAACTGCTTTTACGGCAGGGAAATTGGCCTTGGGATTGCAGAGAATTTGTAAATACTTAGGAATTGGTAAACTTCTGACCTTTTCTCAGTTAACATGCTAAGGAAACATGGCCAAGACACAATGTCTGCTAAATGTCCTACTGACTAGAAATATTATCATTAAATAGTGATTATTTTTTCCCTGTAAAATAAAGGTCTGTTTGAGTGAAGTTCTATATTGATTCCAGTTTTTTTGGGGTTTTTTTGATAAGAAGTGACGACTAGGCATGAAATTTAAAATTGCCAACAGGCTGGGAGTATTTACAAGCATGACAGAGGCCAGGCTTAGAATCTCACATGATCACAGCCAATTGAAGAAACAATTTGGAGAGTGAAAATGCACTTCAATAGGACAAATTACAAGCTCCACACTCAGCAGAAATAATCAACTGCCATAAATACAAGAGAGGAAACAGATGATTAGTCACCATTGGTACTGAAAAGAACCCAGGCATTTAAAGGGCCACAAAATGAACATGGATCAACTGTGCCACATGATTACCATAAAGAGAAATATATTCTGGAATGTATAGACTGGATTGATGTCCATGAGGTTGGTGACATGCTGTTGGATTCTACTCAGCACCAGTTTGAACTCTGTCAAGAGGAATTTGCCACAGCTCATGAAGGATATGACCCGGATGAAAGGGGTTCACCAAGGAATAATGACCCTTATTAGACCTGTGAAGAACTGACCTAAGAAGACAAGTTAAAGAGGAAACTGAGAGAACATGCACCAGAAATTAAATGTATAATAAAAGTGCTGTAAAAATAGAGTGGAAAGAAAAAATTTCCTTGGTAAAGACCAGGTAGATCCTTTTGGGTAGATCAGCCTGCGCTGCAATCACATCTAGAGCTATTTTGTTTACATTACTAGTGCAAGCTTTCTACAGTACTAAAGCACAGGAATGTATTTTGGGGAAGGTTATAGAAATGCCATTATTCAAAGTTAAAGAAGTAACTGTCAGGATGGCAGAATTATAGCTGATCTTCCTTTTCAATAACAGGTGATTCCTTATGTTGAAATATTTCCTTTAATTTCAGTTATGAGGCTTGAAAGAGTCTCAATTTTTTTCTGTGCTTGCTTTCTGCTGATCCAAGGGTATATCTTCATCTCCTTATCATTTGTTTTTGTGGTTTATTTGGAGAATTCTTTATGATACACTTAGTAAAATTTTTCATAGATAATTGTCCCTTTTATTCAAAAGCTATGTAGCTAAGAAGATATTTTTAATGATTTTATGGAAATGAATGAAGGAAACAAACTGATACATGTTACCCATGGTATTTTTAAATTCTCTTTTCAGAGTCTACATTAGAGAAGTTTGAAAATGACTATGCTCTATGCTAAATACACACCTTTATGTATTTTAATGTCTGGTCTTAATGTTTCAATTCATTGATTACAACTGGTGAATAATAAAACAGAACTATACTGTTTGAAACTTATCATGAATTTCAGAGGTACACAGAGATAATAGTTCATTATATTTGGCCTCATAATGTTTAATAAACCTCTGCTT
Source organism: Illadopsis cleaveri (assembly GCA_013399915.1). Lineage (NCBI taxonomy): Eukaryota > Metazoa > Chordata > Aves > Passeriformes > Timaliidae > Illadopsis > Illadopsis cleaveri. Next base: position 126,444 of record VXBB01004282.1, read on the forward strand.
TTGATATCAGATTTTTTGCATGCAGAATTTTTTATTAATCTGTAAAATTCTGTTACCAGCTCTGCAAGTAATTAAAATTCCTGTAGAAGGAGGTATATCCACTGTAATAAAAGACTTTTTTAATGGAAGCCTGGTATATACCTCCTTCATTAGGAAAGAGGGAAAAAAAGTGTCTGTGTTACTGGTAACAACTCTTTTAATGTATAAATTTAATAAAGAGGCAGAAGACATTCAATATAACCAAAAAAAAAAGAAATATATAGCAAAATCATGGCTTGAGGTGTTCTTCACCACCCTCAGCAATAATACACAACTCTCAAGGCTTAATAAGCATCTTTAACTGTTAAACTACAACAGTTGGCAGAATGGCGTGCGAAGCCATCATTCTTCTTTTATAAATGGAAAAAGTGTGGAAAGGATGGCCTGAAGAGACAGAAATCAGCAGTAAGGCAAGTATATAATTGTTTAAATCATCCTTTAAAATTGTAGGTTTAAAATAAATATATAAATACTTCACTTTCATTTGCCTCACTTCATAATCTTGCAAGCTCACGTTCAGGCACTGAGCAAGTGCTAATTGTAATCTGGAAGTGTGCTATAAATATGCAACAGCCCTCTCTCTGAAGGACTGGGAATAAACACTATGTTGTTGTTTCTTCTAAAAATGAATACAAAGCCTTGTTCTTATTATTTGATTTAGAAATGTATGGGCATATTTTTAGTTGTTTGTTCTACAGAGGTCTATTTGAGAACTCTATTTTAGTTTTTCTATAATAGTTTTCAATTTAGCTTCAAAATGGCAAGCAGAAATAATTTGTATGTTTAGCAAAGTGGGAAAAAAAGAAGCGTTCTGTCAGTAAACTAAAGCAAATAATTCAGTTCTCTCTATACTGGAATGGTAGGAAGTTTAACCAGAGATCTGATCAGTTCAGCTCTGACTTCGTTGAAGAACTCTGACCCAGCAAATCATTCTTGATAGGTCAGTGCTGAACAGACCTTGTCTCTGCCTCGTGCAGCTATTAAAGGAAGAAAACAACTGCCTCGACGGGGCTCCTTCCAAATGAAGTATCTGCAGATTGTACAGTGGTGAGATGAGCACGTTTCCCCACTGCTTCACAGAATCTGAAATGATTGCAGTTAGTCCAAGTAATGTCTGCAGGGGTATTTTTTAGAAAGTATTTTAAAATCAAAATCTGTGCCTACTGGGTGACTTATAAAAGGAAAAATCCATTTCAGGGAAGGGACGAACCGCTGTGTGCTCCCCACAGGCTAATTCTTGAAATTGGCTTTTGAAGCTCTTTTGCATTTGAAATGAATGACAGTCATTCACCTGTTTGTTTAGTCTGAGTTTCACATTCAGAGAAGTGGATAACTGCTCTTTGAATGAAGTGCTCCAAAAAGTGCCCTTAAAGAGCCTCTAAGGATGGAAAATCTTTCAAATCAGATTTGGGGCACGAGTCCCTTCTTGCAGAATATTATACTTTATGCAGTGAATGTGTCAAGCCACTTCTCATCACAAAACTGGCTCCTCTTTTCCTGGAGTGATTACAACAGCCCAGATGTTTATGTACTCAATAATTTAGCACATACATTGTGACATATGTTAACATGCTGCAACAGCAAGATATAGTTTGGTTTTCTCCCTACAAAACACATTTGAAGGAGAACCTTTTAATTTATACTTTGCGTGTGGAGTTATGGATGGGGCGAAAATTTATCCTGAATGGCTACAATTGCTTGAATTGAATTTGGATTAGAATATGGAATTAATCTCCTACCTGTGAAAAGGAAATGGAAAAAAAAAGTGAGAAACCTTCTGATATGATTCATGAGAAGGGAATTCAGATTATGGACAGGGAACACTAAAATGTTCACTACTAGAAATGTACACTACAGATGCCTCAAAAAGATTTTTAATACAAAACCTTTTAAAGTCTTCAGTTGAGTTTGAATTCTGAGCAGAACACATTTTTTGACTTTATCTCATACTTTGACTTCCATTTGCAATAGCCAGAATTAAATGTATGATTGTAGAAATGTTTTTAAAACAGATTTTTCAGTGGTCAAATATCACTCAGAGGTTGCATTTTGATGAAGTGTTTTAAATACTGTATCATAAGTCTGTGTATTCACCTATTAGTAAGATGAAATTGTGTTAATAAAATTATCTGACTTCTTAAAATTAAGGACTAAAAGATATCGTGATAGTACAACATTCTGTTTTTAATATTTCTGGTTATTTAAACATAATAATTCATACAACAATGATCCCCTGGGGTGTGATTAGGGCAAGTTTTGAGAGTTAAAATTATATTTTTCCTGAAACAGCAGTGATATAATTTAAGTGTTCTATCACCAGTAATTTGATTTGCTGTTCATTATAATAACAGTAATAATAACAAATTCAATTGCTATTAATGGAAATGTCTTATGCACTTTCATAAAGGTTTTATTGTAATTCAGTATTAATCAGTGTATCATTAAAATAAAGTGTTATCATCTAATTTGTATTTATTCAAGCATAAAGAAAAAATCTATTATGATGTACTGCACCATTATACAACCTGTTGCTTTAATGAAAAACTAATTTGCTCTATAGTTATGTATTTTTCTTACATTACAGAGGAGAAACATTGTACTAAAATGTTCTAAGTTACATCATATACACCCAAAAGTATCATAGTGACAAGGTTAAATTCCATCACTTCATTTCTATTAAATCATCCCTTGAAAATCTTCAAGGTTAAAACATGTTGAAATAGCTTTCAGGACTATGATGCACCCCATCCATAATAAAGGAGCATTTTTATTTGAACAAGTTATCTTTATTAACACAGATGGCTGACTAAAATACAGGTTGATACAGTAGCTTCTAACCTGTATGAGAGGTAGATTTCTCTATTTCCATAATTAATAATACAAGTTTGTCTTACCCTTATTTTACATTCTCAGCTACAGTTACACAGAGAGGACTTTAAAACTGCAAAAAAGGCCTGTGAATTTCATTTTGTCATTTTTGTAAAGCATCACTGTGTCTCTATGATGAACCATTTAGGGGGGAAGAAATCACAAGGTAATTTAAAATGTTTAAATTTTATACTTCATTCATTCACTGAAGATTGAATCAAAGCTCAACTGTTATATTCCCATATTTCTTTTCTGTGAGGGTGGTGAGGCCCTGGCACAGGTTTCCCAGAGATGTGGCTGATTCATTGCTGGAAATGTTCAAGGCCACCTTGGATGGGACTCTGAGAAACTCAGTCTAGTGGAAAGTGTCCCTGGGCATGGAGGGGGTTGGAATGAGATGATCTTTAATGTCCATTTTGTCTTGAACCACACCTTGATTCTATGAAATAATCTCTAAAAAATTATAACACTCAGGATTATATAGCCTTCTGAATTATTTTGCATTTTTGAGGAGTCTGACTTCTGCAGCAGATCCAGAACTTGGGGTTAAGCTCTTCCCATAAGTGTAAAGTCTGGGTAGAGTTGGGCTCTCTGAAATGGACCAAAAAAACCTACAGAGATCTAGATCTAGGGGGGGTGGGGGGAAATTAGCCAAGGAAGGGATATGAGGATATGTCAAAAAAGACAACAAAAGAGCACATTTGTACTTCATGGCTTTAGGTTCTGTTGTGTTTTCACAGTCACAGTCACAGAAAAGCTTTTACTTCATAGCACTTTTTCATACCCATTTAAGATGCAAAAGCACTTCTTGACAAAGAGATGTGTCTCACATCTCTTTCTAAATGATTCTAACTCCATCTACAAGCCAATAAAACTTCAATACTTGCTTGAAAAATTATTCACTTTGAAAATAACTGATGAAATATTGCTTCAGATCAGCCAGAAAAGAGGATTCTTGCAAGGATAGCGACAATCCTGCTCCTGAAACCCTTCAAGCCATAAATCCATTTCAGTAATGTCTCCTATGTTATATTTGCCAGATTTTTGTAAAACCAGAAGGGATCCCCAGAAGAATCATTTGGTAAGAGTGAGCATAAAAGATGACACCTTAATTTTAGGTTTCAGGGGACCTCTGAAGGTTATTTTCTCCTACCTTCTTCTCGAAGCTGGATCAACTAAAAACTGAGAAGAGGTTGCTCTGGATCTGAATCCTGACTGTCCAGTGACAGGAACCTCATAGTATTTCTGGGTATCCTGTGCCTCACAGAGAAAAAAAAGTATTCTCATATCTGGAATTTCCCATGTTCAGCTTGTGCCTCTGCTTTTACGAGCCTGTGTGAACCTCTGGAATCACAGAAGCACAGAACCATGTAGACTGGAAAAGATCTCTGAGAACATCAAATCCAATTTTTGACTGGTCACCACCTTGTCAAGAGAATTAAGTGTCATGTCCAGGCTTTTCTTTAACACCTCCAGGGACAGTGACCCTACCACAAGCCTGGGCAGCCCAGTCCAACATCTAACAACACTTTCTATGAAGAAATTCCTCCTGATTCTGGACTGAACCTACTCTGTTGCAGTTTGAGGCAATGTCCTCTTGTCCTGTCACAAGTTCCCTGGAAGTAGAGACCAATCCCCACCTGGCTACACCCTCCTTTCAGGGGATTGTAGAGAGTAAGGTCTCCCTTGAGCCTCCTTTTCTCCAGGCTAAACACCCCCAGCTCCCTCAGCCAAAGGACTCGGCAAAGGACTTACTCTCTAAATAGTATTTCATTTTTCTGAATGTTTCTGACTTGATCTTTGCTGTAGCAACCCACAACCCACCAGGCAGCAGTAAGCTCCCTCTAAGCCATCTCTTCCTTCATCTGAACAAGTCCTACTGTCCCTTTTACCACAGGTAACCCTTCAATATTCCAGGCTCTGCCACTAAGAACAGGCACCAGGGAGCCTGAGAGCAAACCCTGACTTTAAAGACAAAGTTCAAAAAGACACCTTGAACTTTTCAGTTCCTTCACTTTTCAGTACACACACACACTTTTACTGCCAACAGACCCAAAAAAATGTCTTTTGTGTCATAGAATCATGGAATGGTTTGGGTTGGAAGAAGCTTTGAAGATCATCTCATTTGAAGCCTCTCTGCCATTAGCAGGGACACCTTCCACAAGACCAGGTTGCTCAGAGCTCCATCTAAACTGACCTTGAACACTCCCAGGGATGGGGCAGTCACAGCTTCTCTGGGCAACCTGTGCCAGGGCCTCATCACCTTCATGGTAAAGAATTTCTTCCTAATCTCTAATCTAAACCTACTCACTGTCAGTTTGAAGCCATTCCCCTTTGTTTTTCACTCCAGGCCCCTGTAAATAGTCTCTTTCCATCTTTCCTGTGAGTTCCTTTTGGGTACTGGAAGGCTGCAAATAGGTCATCCTGAGGCCTTCCCTTTTCCAGGCTGAACAATTCCAATTTTCTCAACCTTTGCTAACAGGAGAGGTGCTCATGCCCTCTGAGCTGAGCTGTGGTTTTCATAATCCCATAGCTGCATGCCTTGGCAATATGACTGCTTACTATCTGGATAACTTCTGTCTTTCACCTTTTCTAGAATTCTTTTTCATCTATGAGCATGTTAAAGATGTTCATAGTGAATCAAGGCAGGGGTTTGCCAGGCCTGTTGGGTTTTGCCCATCAGAACAGACTGCTTCTGTGTCCTGGGGAGTCTTTCCATGAGAGAAGGTGCTGTGTCTATGCACATATCTGGGTACAGACCTACTGAGAGATTTCCAGGCACTGCTCTGTGCAGATAATGGGTCTGATCTGTATGGACCATCAGCATTTTGTTTTCAAACTGGAGCCATGAGAAGATAGGGAAAGTAACATTCTCCCTGCTCCTTTCTAGGATACTGATATCGGAGTTCCTTGCAGATGTTAATTAGGGCTACTTACAGGCTGAACTTTTCACTTCTAGACAAATTCTGCTCATTTATATCAGTAAGCCCCATATGTTTAAGTGCTTTCTTCACAGTGAGTGATCAGGTGTTGTTACTAATAAACAGTCATCTTCAGATCACAGATGGGCATCGGGAAAAGTGTTTTAAAGCTATTATTTTTTCTCGTGGTGCAGCATTAAGTTATATAACCATCAACTTTAGTTCTACTGCCTCCTTATTGATTTAAAGCATAAATTTCAAATGTATATATATATATGTATGTATATATACAATGATATATCTCAGCTGGTGTGCTGCTTCATTCCAGTCACCAGCACCAAAGGGAGTTTTTGAATTAATGTAGACCATTAGTAAATCAAAAAAGCAATTCAATACAGCACAGCAGGGAGAAGATGCAATATCCACAGCACTGGAAAAATATTTTAAGAAGGGCAGTTGTTTGTTAAGAGCTAGGGAATTCAGAAAGACAATTTAACAGAATGGTCTAATAAAGATCAGAATTGTGCTGAACAATAATAAAAGCCAGAACTAAACAACGATAACAAAAAAAACCCCCAAAAACAAAAAACAAAACCAAACAACCAGCATGCACCTCTAAAAACCTATAAAGTAAAATGGCATGTTCTCCCAAACCAGGCAGTTGATTATAACCTTGGCCAAGAACAGATCTAAGAATGTTATGCTGCTCTGTGCCTTCAACCTCAAGGTACACCCATGAAAGTATCTAAGCACTGCAGCATACAACTTTTAGTCAGCTAACTTTGAAATACATGTTCTTAGAGCCTTGGTTAGGCCCTTGACCATTATGGGGCATGCAGGAACCACTTTTGGTATTGCATAAAACATTTTCAGTATGCTACCAGTGAAAGGTAAAGTAGTAAAGGATTTTTTATATTTTTTTTTAATTCCCCATTTTAAAAACTGGATTGCAGCTGGAACTTACCAATTTCAATCAGGATTGAAAAGAGGATTTCCTGTATCCTAGGGAAACACCATCTGGAATCTCTTTTAACAGGAATATTTTTTTTTCTTTTTTTTTTCTTTTTTAACACTGACTTGAGCAGAACATTTCAATGTTTTGAGTTCATGCACAAGACCCAAACTTTCCACTTCTCACTAACAGGAAACAGCTTCCCATTAATAAGTCCCTCACTGTTTTTTGCAGCATTAAAGGAACTTCTCAGTTCTTTCTTCCCTAAGTTCAGCCTGGAAGCTGGCTGGATGTCAGAGGATGTTTTATCCTTCCCACAATTTTGTTTGCAGCCTCTTGAGAATGCACATAGTTTACTGTGCACAAAGTAAAACTTCTACATCATATTCAGAAACATTTCCATAGCCTACATTTCAGTAACCAAGAAGGGCAGAAGAAACAAACAGGGTCTTGAGTAACTAAAAGGATGAGAAAAGGGTTTGAAACTATGCTAGGGATCTGTGCATTGTCCTGAGTAGAGCTAGACATCTCCTCTGGAAGCTGATGGCTACTTCATGTAGAATTCTTCTGGGCCTGGCCAGAACTCCTGCTGACATTTTCACTTTACCAACAGTAATGGCAGATGAATGAATGAATGAAACCTAAAAATGTACTTTTCAACAAGGTAACTCTTTACATCTACTCCCATGGCACATCACTGTTTCTTTCAGTGGAGTCCTAAAGAGACTGAAGGGAAGCAGGTATATTTTTATCTCTTCAATCCCCCGTGTTTCTGGGACAACCTATTCACCATTAATGTCTTTGAGTTATGCTAGAGGAATATGAGTGAAAATACTGACTTGCCAAATATCTACTGACTCAGATCCGACCTGCAGATGAGTGAGACTTTCTGATTCAGTGAGACAAAGCACTCAGACAATGATTACAAACAACTTGCCTGTGTACATGACTACCAGAGGTTTCATTTTTGTGTCATGGAAGAGGTTGTTATGCTGTATTCTGAGCTGTGACTGCAAAGCACTCTGAAGTTTAGGTTTTACGTGATGTCATGTGTTCCTTGAGCTTAATATTTATTGCTCTTTGTCAAACAATAAGAGTTTCATTAAAAAGAATACAGATAAATGTCGCAATGCACTCCTAGTCCAGGATCACTGACACTGGCTGGTAGATCCCTAGCTAGCTCTGATTCCCGGCAGTGCCCAGGGCCATTCCTGAATCTGCCTGCAGACTTGGGTAACGGTGCAGAACAAGGCTGTTCTTCAATGGCAGCAGGGGTTGCAGTGTCTCGGTTTCAGAGCAAGGATCAGAGAGGAGGCTCTTTTCCATATGGTTTCTCAAAGATCTTTATTCTCCAAGACAGGGGGACAAAAAAGAGGTCGAACAAAGCCCACGCGGCCACTTTTAAACCGGGGAGTAGAGGGCGTGGGGCAGAAAGGTGATTTGCCCCGGGCTG
>VXBB01004282.1:134696-182207 GCA_013399915.1 Illadopsis cleaveri
ATCCAAGGGGAGAGTCACAAAGGATGCAGTAAGGACTAAACCAACTATACAAGGAAGGGAGGGGGGTGGGTGCAGAATAAACCATTTGAAGGACTAGAGTCAGGAAAAACCACATCACATCACAGATAAATCAGAAAGTCTGAGAGCTGACAGATACCTCAGGAAGAATGGCTATTCTGGATATAACAGTCCATATCTTTGAGGAACAGCACATGGACAGGGATTCTCAGCATTGATGGTGACCCCCTTAGCTTGCTGGTCCTGATGAATTCCAGTTGCTCTGAAGTTCTGCTGGAGCCTACAGTGCCCAAAGAGACACCACTGTTCCAAAGCAATGAAGTGCAGATCGGCTTCTGCTTGTCTTTTTTTGCTACTCTGCCGACTCCTCCAGTTTTCTCTCTCTCTTCGGTTTTAAGACAAATTACTTGAACAGTTTTAAATATAAATAATTTTAACCTAAGGAGGGGCATATATCATCACACAAAAAGAAAAATCACCAGCTCCGGGACTTCATTTGATTTTTTTTTACTTTTTTTTTTTTTTTCCAGTCATCATTATCAGTTCATGAGAGAAGAGTTAGTAGGCAAAGGAACTAACAGACTTCTGAAGTTTCTGTTAATTCGTACCCAAAAGCTTTTTCCACCTGACTGGCTGGTTCATTTCAGCTGGAAATGAATTTTTGCTGCTCTGCTTGAAATCTTAAAAAAATTGTAGATATGGTTGTGTTTTGTGTTCCTCACACTGCTTCAGCTCAAGGAGTCCAAATATGAAAAGAGAAGATTTTGTTCCCAGATAATTTAGTCTAGGGATCTCTCTAATCTGTAAGAGACAAAAGTAAGGGTCTGTTCATTGTCATCCCTCCCCCACCCATGACGGTCTCATTTCCTTGTTATAAATCTATTTGTCTACTACAGAATTATAGAATAATAGAATTATTGTAGAATCATTGTCTATTAAAGAATTATGTTTATATTTTCCCAGCTTCAGTCTGGACAGTGTAACCTTTGATTTTGTGTGAGAGAACTCCAGGCCAGAACAGTGCACAGTCTCCACAAGTCTTTAGCTGACCTTCAGTAACAACCATGGTGACAAAAATGTCATATCCTACTCAAAGATCCTACAGAATTAATGAACAAGAAGGCTAAGTTTGATACATATTACCTCATATTCTTTGATTCCAGGCTGCAGGGTAACTCCTTCTCTCCAATGCATTCCCAAGAGCCTTTTCATCAGCTCTAAAGCTCTAATTAATTAGATAATCATGAAAAGGTTAGTCTTCCACTTTGAATCAGACACCCTGAAACAAAATCTATACTGACCAGAAAAAATAAATGTATGAAAACCAGCTGGTTAATTTGAAAGTCTACATGAAGTATTCAGAAGTGAGAAATATGAATCTTCCCTCCTTTCCTGGCAGACATTTCACTGATTTTCCATGGAGAAATTCTTATCTGTCAGGAAGGCAATTATCAGATGGTACATTGTTGTAGTGTGGATTNATACTCTGGGCAAGCCCCTGTAGTGGTGTGTTTTGGGATTTTGCCAGTTTTCTATATATATCTGTTTTATACTGTCTCATAATGTTTTTTTCCATGTACCCCATGTTTTACCCCATTATGGTTTGCCTCAGTTGTTGTTATTAATCAATCGTCATTTATGTGACACTTGGATCCTGTCTGTCACGTCAAGGCCTCACCCTTTGTCTAGAAAGTTCTTGTGAAGGCTTTGAGTGATTGGCAAGGTCTAAGTTCCCCTTCCCGTTTATTCCTTGATTTGTTCTATGGGTTGTCACTTAGGTTTGGGGTCACTCCCTTCCCATTCTGGATTGGTTCCAAGCTGTAACCTCCTCACTCCCCCACCCTGATATTTAAGGTGAAAACCCGGGAGTTCAGTTGGCTTCGGCGGGCTGACTCCTGGGTGGAAAGAAGTCGTGTGAATTTAATAAAACCCAGTTGAAGTTCCCCACCGGAGTTCCATCCTTTTATTTCTCGCATTGTTCACGCTTCTGCCAAGGCAAGGACCCACAGGATCAGAACTGTACTCCAGAATACAGGACTGCACTTTTTTTGTGATGTCGGTGTCAGAGCTAGCCAGGAAGCGCGGGCGAAAGCCCTAAGACAAGCACCGTACCATCATAAGCCGCTGTATTTCTTTCCTATCTTTACCAGTTTGGGATTTTTACACTGGAAATGTATATCTAGACTGAAGGAATATCAGTTGCTAATTCCAATAGTGTGCACTTAAGAAATGGGTGACTATTTAGACTGGGAAAGTGATGGATTTAAACTATTCTGCCATTGACTTATCCAACAGTACAGCAAGTCTCCAGTTTTGGTTCAAAAATAATAAATTCAAAACCAGTCCTTTTGAAAATAAATCTATGAGTTATGCATGTCTTATTATGATAATTCTGTATGTAATGTTTTCAGAAATAATCTGCTACAAAAAAGGTTTTTTCTTCATGAAAGAACTTTACAGAATTCCTGAGACAACTGACACATCTTACAACTGCATTTCAACTGCTTATCCCTTAAAGACCTAATTCCCACATCTCCTAGTTTAACAGGGTGAAACAATGGCTTTTGTGGATGCATCACAAAGAGAATACAAAGAAATAGTCAAATAGCCACCTATTTCTTATTGATTCATCTTTTTCATGCCAAATTATTTATCACTAACTTCAGTGTGTCTTCTACCACACATAATGTTCAAATTTTTAAGCAGGATTTTAAGTGGGATTGGTTCCATAACCCCTAATATATGCAATTCTCCGCAGTAACAATGTTGTCTACTAGGAAAAACCTACTAACAAGAGTTGCAGATCAATGTAAAGTTTTTTGTAGATGTTTAATAGAATTTTAGAGGCTTTAAACTCAAGCAAAATATGAAGCCATCTCTATCAGACATAAAAGTAACTATTTAATTTCACCATCTCAGAGGCTGCTAGACCTAGATGAAGACTATATAATTGTAGAAATATAACACAAAAGGGAAAGTTGGGGGTTCTTTTGATGTTTGGTTTGTTACTTTGTGGGTTGGGTTTTTTTGGTTGAAGGTGGTAGCCGTCATGGTGGTATTTTATTTTGGGTTTTTTTGCAAAGGAGTTCTTTTACAAAGGAATTAAGAATTCCAAAGACCATTCTGAAGACATTTTGAAGGTTCCCTTTCTTATAAATACCTTATGTCCCTTTTCACATCTTCAGATAAATATTTTGTGATAGAAGTGAAGTACATGAGATCAAATAGATTCTGTATTTACATTCTGCAAGTCACTAGCTTCTTGATTTTCATTGTATTTCTCACTTTTTCCAAAGAAAGTTTGCTAGTATGGGAAAGGTGAGCAGGAGTTGTTTGGTTAGGGATGAAATTTCATTTCCTGTGAATAAAGGCAAAACAGTAGGCAGAGTCACTCATTCCTCTTACATTCCTGCGAGTAGCACATACATGCTGCAATAGAGAAACCACACAGATCACCTAGTTTAAAATTACACTATTAAAAAAAATTACACCCATAAAAAGAATAACAAAGGACTCTTTGGATCTCTACATCCTAAGGTTTCTAAAATCAAGGTAAGTAGAATTGGTCTCCAGAGCAATTGTAACAAGGAAAAAAAACCCCCACTCTTCACCAAAACCTTCTTGCATAGACAATTTTATTTCAAATTTGAGAGAAACTTTCATTCCAAACTGCTTTCTTCTAATGTTTTCACACTGTAACTAATTTAGTCCTTTTTTACAAGGTTTAAAGACAAACTCAATCCCAATACTAGCATCATTAGTAATAGCTTTTTTGGCTAAAAATCGCTATTCTCAGCATTTTCTCTCCTTTAATTTTTGAGACAACAGATGATTTTTGACCAGGGCCCTGTTTATACAACAGAAGTAAAATCATTAGATGCAAATTGAGTAAGGCTGATTGATCCAAACCGTGCTGTAGTCAGAAGGAATATTGCCATTCTTGCAGAAACAGAACTCAGTCTAGAAAATCTGTTAAAATGTAATGGGCATTCACTATCAGTAAAGTATTAAATTTTGATTTTACAGTGGGGTGGGAACACAAATATTTTGCAAGATTTAGATTTATATTTGCATTGTTCTAGATATTGAAAAAAACCTGATCTCTATTTTTTTTGCTTTGATGGGGTTCCTTTAAATTTGTATCATCTTTTTCCTGATTATACTTTCTGTGCAGCATTTATATTCTTGATACCCACTATTTAAAGTAAATGGATTAACCATGGGATAAGTTACTAATTGTTATGAATAAGAATGGAAAAATAGAGTCCTTTGAAGGCATTATCATTTTAATGACTTCATTTTAGTCTTATCATCATTTAAAATCTATAAATGAAAGAAATGAAAGCAATACAAAGCATAAAATATAAACAGGCTGACAAATGCATGACAATAAGAGATACTGAACATTATATTACTTTTTACTGTATTTCTAAATAGCACTATCAATCAAAGATTATTCTATGCAAGACTGATATCAAATCCAGATACAACAATAGATTTGACAGGTACATTCTTCATACTCTGCTACCTCTTTATCACTTACAGTCTGTTTTTTGAAGTCGTTGCTGTCAGATTCTATTGTCTATCTGCTCACTTGGCCCTTGAATAACCACAAAGGATTAATTTTGGCATTCAGTCCAGCCTTTAATTGTGCAAGTTGAATTCCAATTATGTTATCTCTTTGTTTATTTAGAAGTGCAACAAAAACAGACCTTAAATTTATGGATTTTTCTCTTCCTTTTTTTTTACTAGAGCATTTTTTTTTGGACAACAAGTATGGCAATTTCTTATACATTAGTGTTACAGGCCAGTAGTTAATAACAGTAAAATATTCACAATGCACACGTGGTACTGTCAAGCACCCTGACAGACGATCTCTCTGCAGCATGATATGACCCAGGATTTTTCTATAGAAAGGTGTAAAAATAGTTGAGATGATTGATGAAAGACCAAGAAGATTTCACCTTTTCCCACAGGTCACTCCCCCATGTGTTCAGTAAAGAAAGAAACACATCAACCAACAGAGGCATGAGTTGGGAGGAAGCTGGGAGTTCAACTGGCCCTAAGAGTACTCAAGTAAATTGATCAACACGAGATAAAAAGGCAGATGTTAACCTTCTTCAGGGGAATTGTTTATGTAAACTAAAACAGATACACAGGTAAAATTGTGGAACATTCAAGTAGGACTGAACTTACAAATTAATCAATAGCCACAAACAGCACACAAAGGAAACACTGCATTGTAACACATTTTGGCAAGACTGATTTTAACCGATTTGCTGACTCTTAGAGATGGTGGCTGAACTGTAATAACAAAGGAGAAAAATATTTGAAACGCACGTGCTTGAGAATTACTTCTTCAATTCATGGTTAAATATTAAAGTTTGATGCATTAAAATTAGGAGAAAGTTCAGTCATAAGGATAATCTAAAAGTAAACATGTAAGGCCAGTGCTGATATTGTTAGAGCCAATAAGACACAAAAACTTTTCTTCAAATTAAAGTTATTTGGAGAATGGTCTGCTGTCAGCAGGGAATGACAACAGGGATTTTATGCAATGAATGGCCAAGGGAAAGGACAGAAGGAGGGCTGCATTGTGCCAGAGCCCTGTTCAGGTGTCAGGAAGAACAAAGAAACATGAGGTGGTGAAGGCACAGAGTGGATTTCTAAATGCCTGTAACATCTTAATCAGGTTTACACAGGACGTTAGGCTCTGCAGTGCTTATCTGAGCTGAACAGAGTTGCTGAACTTTCTCTCCTGAGCCTTTAGTTAAACTGTAAGGATTTGAATAGCACAAGCATGTTCCCTGAGTGCAGAATATGAATGAAGGCAAAGTCCCATCAGGGAAAAGGTACTGAATTTTTCTTTTCTATTTAAACATTATACTCCTTTTGCAGAATACACTCCGGGCTAAGTATGCTGACATAATACTTGCTTTAGGTCAGAAACTGTCTCCACATAGTTTTACTTTAAGCAATGAACTCTGTATTTCTCTTTTCAATGAGTCCCTCCCCAAATTCCATTCATAGCAGATGTTTCAGGAGGAAAACCAGAGCTGTTAGGGTTTCTGCCACTCCCACTGTGCCAGAAAGTTTCACAGCAGGAATTTGTAAGAGGGAATCCCATTAATCATCCCCACCAAACCCATGGAGTTTCCATTATGGTAGAAGCGTATCCTGGCATGTGAACAGGAACAAATTGAAGCAGGTTCAATACTATTTCTGGGTCTGTTGAAGGCAGAGCAGAAGTTATTGTGTGTAATCTGAGTTCCTGAACCATGGAAAGGGACCCATCCTCACTTGGGAAGCCCTGAAGAGACACTCATGAGGCAGTGTGCTTAATTTCAAATATGCCACTTCATATCAGGGCCTATTATCTTCATCACAACAGTGCTGTAACATGACTATATGACCTCTTCAGCATTCATAATAAGGCTGTCTGCATGGCTGATCTTTCATCTGAGGCTAAAAGGCACTTATAGAAAAGCACCACTCATTGCTGATTTTTTTTATTATTATTATTTGTTTGGTTTTGTTTGTTTTGTTGTTTTTTTTTAACCATAAGTTTTTTGCTTTATATACTACATATTGGTAGGCTTCTATTTAGTCTTTCTGTGTTCCAAGGTGTGCTACCTCTTCAATAAACTGAAGGAGTCCTGGTTTATCTGAAATATCTATGTATTATACATATTAATATACCTACATAAATATGAGAAGGAATTCTATGAACTAGCAATCTGGAAAACAGCAGAAGCTATCCTAGGCCTTTCTACTAAGCCTTAACTAGTCTAGGTAGTGGGCTGAGGGACCAAATGTCTTTATCTCACCCGTTATCCAGTTGCTTGGCCTAGACCCCAGGACATCCAGCTACCTTGACCACAATGGAGGAAGAGTTTCCACTTACCGTTTTCTTCCCCTTTCCACACAGTCATTGCATCTTGTCTAGACTTGGCAAAAGGGCTATTGGAATTTAATTTTGTTTAAAAAAAAAAGGTTGCAAAAAAGTATTTTTTTTTCTGCCTCTTTGGATGCACAATAGGTTTTATTGTATATATTTATTTGCAAGTCCTTTAACTGAATTTATTTATCAGAAGTTTTCCTGCCTACATCTTGTTCTGCATTCAGACCAACCGCCTGAAGCTACAGAACTAGATATCACTTATGTATAACTGGTTTCATTTATGAAATTTTTATCTAATAAAATCAATTATGTTTTGTCTCCCAATACTGTGAAGTAAAGGTTAAATTAAGAAAAGAACAAGCAAAGCCTGGTTTATTGACATTTAAAACCAGTTACAAATAAACATCTTGTTCAGCCAACCCTGCAGGGATACATTTCTGAGATAGCATCCCAAATTTCATATAAAGCAGGGTTTCTCCTAGGATAATGTAGCAGAAACACCTGTGGCATCCATTAGGTTTGAAATCAAGTGAGGTAAATAAAGCATGTTGGTCTTGAGCAAAAGCACATTAAGGTAGGGTAATCTGTGACTGCATATAAGAAATCTATAGCATTGTAACAGTGCTAATAATTTTGTATATGCATCTAAACATGATGTATATATATAAATACATAGCCAGAAAGAGGCAAATGGAGATTTGTGTAACTGCAAAACTGGAGTGCAGGAAAATATGTTCAGCATGCAGTAAAATCTTCAAGGCAGGAGCTGAGTTTGCAGCAGTCAATAAAGGTGTGTATTGAAACAAAAAACATCCTGAAGGATGAACAGGACAGGTGCTGATGGAACCAGCATAAGTAAGAAAGATTTCTGGCAAAACAAAAGAGCAAGCCCTGGTCCCAAAAATAAGGTGCATTGTGTCGAGGGCAGGTGAGATAATCCCGTTGTCTTCTGGGAGGGGATGAGGAGCACAAAGGGGACGATGAGGGGAGCTCACTGGCCAAGGCACATCAGCACTGATTACTCAGTGTCAGCTCCCTGGGGTTGGATACTCGAAGCCCACTCAGGGTGTAAATGTTGAGGACTGACTGCTTTGAATATGCATTATTGACTACTGAAAGTGATTAAGAGCCAATCATCATCTGTGTGACATCAACGATTGACAATCAAGTGTTGATGTGCTGAAAGTGGCCAAACTCATTAATTTCTCAAACACTCCATAACAATCTCCAATGTTTTAACTGGTACAAAGGTATATACATATGTGATGTACATGCCCATGTATGTATGTAGATATATCTATATGTAGTATACATATGTATAATCTTTGTAAAGTCATATGTAAACACAAGATGTTTATATTACTATGCATATGTATCAACCAGCATAGAGCAGCTCAAGTTCAACACCCTGAAACATATCTACAGACACTACAAATAATCTATCTTTCATTGGCTGTTGTCAGGTTTAATTTGCCAAAAAACAAGGGTTTCAAGTGAACTTCAGAGGCCAAATTTGAGGCACATAGAATCACAGAATATATAAGACTTAATTAAAAATTTCCAAAGTTATGTTCACTAAGGTAAGAATTATCCAGAACAGTAGTTGTGCAAATCAGTGTTTGCTACCTGGACTCTCACCAGAAAAACAAACAAACAAACACCCCCCAAAACAAAAACAAAACAAAACAAACAAACAAACAAACAACAAAAAAACCCCAACTAAACAACCACCTCTATAAGTTGTAGCAAGAGTCTCTGATTGAACATTTATCATTGCAAAAACAAGCGCACCATAGGATTTGGAGGCCAGTATACTTCTATCCTACCACAGAAATTTTATATTAGATATTATTTATTTTGGTAGTTTACCAGTCCTGAAGTAATTAAATTAAATAATGACCACAACATAACAGGATCCATTTCAAATTAATCAATAATGTAATAGTTTCTGTTTATTTTTCAACCCCCAGTACAATATAGTCTACTTTGTCTTCCTAAAATTCCTGACTGTATTTTATTTACCAGATGTACACACATGACAAAATCATTTAAAAACTCACTGACGGGAAAATTCAAATCCAAGAAAAATCTCATACTCTGCTCTTTATGTATTGTTTTAAATCTAGCCATAATTTGGATGCAGATAAATTTAACTTGAAGTACAATAACAGGACATATTCCAAAGTGCCCTGAATTTTTGAAATGGTTTTTTAGGTAGTATTGCCTCTGAATTGCTTCACAAGTGGAGAAACTCACAAAATTTAAATCTATATTTCCATGGCCTTGCAGAGTTAGTAACGATTGATAATACCAAAAAGTGCCATTAAGATGAAGAAGTTCCTATTAGACAGACTGAA
Source organism: Illadopsis cleaveri (assembly GCA_013399915.1). Lineage (NCBI taxonomy): Eukaryota > Metazoa > Chordata > Aves > Passeriformes > Timaliidae > Illadopsis > Illadopsis cleaveri. The sequence continues at coordinate 143,973 of VXBB01004282.1, forward strand.
CTCAGTAGCATAGATTATTTTTATAGCTTCCTAGAAATTCATAGAATATTTGAAAATATGCCTGCTAAAGTAAATCAGCCTGATTAAAAATACAGCAAAAGGGAGTCAAAGCCAGTGAGAAATGAGTGCATGCTGTGGATGCTGGATCTTTTTCTAGATACTCTCAGGTGAAATACCTGTAGGCTTAAGTCTAATCTTGTTGGAAGAAGCTCAGAGGAGAGAGAAGAACTGAGGTAAGAGCTCTCAGAAAATGTCTTTTTAAAATGTCACTTTTTGGTTGAGCAATTTTACATACAACTCTGTCAGTTTTATTTCTACAGACATATAAATATTGCAGTAATTCCTCTTTCCCATGATCAGTAGATATTAGCTTCAATTATACCTGTGTAAGTGTCCCCAGAGATCAATACTTGCATTTATTTTATAATGTTTTTTGCATAATACAAGAGAGTTTTATGCTCTCTTTTTTGTATCCTTTCATGGTAAAATAGGTATTTTTTGTAACTTCAAAACAAAAATGAGCAATACTGATAAATCACAGGTTTTGTAATAACTTTTGGTTGCTATATGTTGTAGGGACGAGAGAATATGGTTTTCCCTTATGCCATTTGCAGTTAGCCCAAGAATTTACAATTTCTTTTATTGTCAGGGCTAGTAGATGTTATATACTACACGCAACTATGGGCTAGACCTTAGGACTCATCTTGTATTTATCTTCACCCTTGCTGCAGGCAAACAAGGAAGAATAAAAGTAGAGCACACAATGACACAGAGAAATTATGGCAAGGACGTTCCTTAAGGTCCCTTCCAACCCAAATCGTTCTGTGATTCTAATGCAATGTAAATTTAGATTAAATATTAGGGTAAAATTACCTTCTGTGACTGTGGTCAGGCACTGGAACAGGTTGCTCAGAGAAGCTGTGGATGTGACACCCCTGGAAGTGCTCAAGGTGAGGCTGGATGGAACTTTGAGCAACCTGGCCTAGTGGAAAGTGTCCCTGCCCAGTTAATTGTAATAAAACGTTCTTTAAGGTCTCTTTCAATCCAAACCATTCTTTTATTCTATGAAATAGAGAGTCATGAAAACACCTTCATTCTAGTCTTTACTTCACAGTCACCGAATGCAAGGAAAAAAACAGTATTAAAAGCCAAAACCAACCAACCAACAACCACCACCACCACCACCACAACAACAACAACAACAAAAACATCAACAACAACAACAAAAATATCGTGCAAAAACTAAAACACACCAAACAAAACAAGAAGAACACCTGACATTGCATGATGACCTTGATCCATAGGGCTAAATAAACTCTCTGGGAAAAGAGGAGGGTCTTTTCAATGTTCCAAAACACATAATAAAGCTCTAACAATTTAAAATTCTAATTTTTAAAAGAAGAATATATAATATATATTACATGATTAGTAATAGATTAATATTACATGATTAGTAATAGATAGTAGGTCTTTAGATTAAGAATTCACTGCATTCAGTTTCATTATTATATGTCACTTCTAGTAGCTACTGGATTTTTTTTTTTAAGAATGACAAACATGCTTACACTCTAAATCATATTAGAATTCAATGGCAAGTAGATGTCAAAATAAATTAAAGGTTAGCGTTGACTATTTGATTTTCAGATACCAGATCCTCAAACACGTCAAAGTAAAGAGGAATTAAGATACCAGATATATATAAAGCTTCAGCAATAATGACAATTAAAAGCAGCCTGTAAAATATACATATATTTAACTGTATAAATACTGTGAAAAAGTTGTATAAGTGAAAGGATTTAAATTTGGACAAAAATCCGAGAAGACAAAAAAGTTTGAGATACAAGGAGAATAAGAGGAAAATTGTGTTGAAACTTGCCAAAAAAATCATTAATTGTAACACAAGGAGAGTGCGATTTGGGAAGCAATGTCAGGCATGAATGAATCTGGAATCTGGCCTGTACCTTGAATTAAAACTTGCAGAGAATTTTTTTTAACCTCTGTTATACTTCCTTTAGTATTCCGTTATAGTTTAGATACAGCTGCAGCTTTACCTGTTTCAAAATATGATTTCATAAATTTCACTTTAAGTAAGTAGTTAAATTTACCTCAGAATCAGCCGATTTGAACTTTCTCACTTTTTTCGCTACTGTTGTCCTCAATGCAGTCATTTAATTTCATTTTCTGTCACCTTCAAATATAATTAGCTATCTCTCTTTCATGGCTTGCCTTTTTTTAACCCTGAGTCTCATTTTGCAATATGGTTTTGCAAATATATTTAACCAAACAGTTGCATTTCCTTATCTAAAATTTTCCATGTTTCAGTCTGTTTTTCTTAGCCATCGGTACCATTTCACACAACATTAGAGAAAGAAGCTTCTTATGGAAGCAAAACTGTAATTTAAACTTGATCTACAAGATATTTTGGAGCAGATGGGTTTTATTGTGTGTCTCCTTGGCCTGAATCTGAATGAATCACTGAGTCGTGCAATGACTGGGATGTTTGCAGTAATTGCTTGTTGATTTTCTTTTGACCATTTGAGGCTGAAAGCACTTTTGATTTCTCTATTTTACATTGGAGGAAGGTCACTGATTTGATTTGTGGTAGTGCTCAATTCTACTGTTAATGTTTGTGTCAAACACAGTGCAAATATTTGCTTTGTTATGTCTACAAGACTATTTATAATTGACATTTAAATTGTAATCAGTGCATTTATCTCAAATTGAAGGTTCTCGAAATAGTTTTATCCAGGGAAATAGAGAAGTATTTGTAAATTGTGATTATCTTAATACTCATTTTAACAATTTTAGAAGGCAGGAGAACAAAGTACACTTCAGCCAAGTAATAACAATGCAATATTTTGTCTGAGAATATTAATACACAATGTTCAGCATTAATTTTGCATTAGGTGCAGAATGTCTATACTGATTGCTTTTTGACAAAATACATAATCTGAGAACCATAAATCAGTTTTTTTTTTCCTTTTCTGCTGTGGGAAATAGAAGCCCTGGGACACTACTGCCCAGATCCCACTTGGCCACACTGTTCAGCTGCGATTCTCCACATAAAAACAGAAGCTGGTTTTTGAGAGGCCCATATAACACATACACTGAGTGCCTTTTTCCATTCCTGTCCTCTCAAAGACAAATCCTACCACATTTTCCTTTGAAGTCACTTCTACTTAGTGTCACAATAAAATGTCAATGAACACTTTACTGCTTTCTAACATGACTTCTAGGCTTGTCCATGTTCAGTTTGGTGACAAGTTAAAACTCAAAATGTAACAATCTGTGTGGTTCCTGCATGATACACACTCAACTTCACCCTAGAATCCTCAGAACACCACAGCTCAAGCAAACAGAGCTAAAGGGGTCTGTAGCCTTTCTCCTACTGCTCATAATTTTGTTTTATCTTTAACCATCTATGTCACCATCTTCTGACTCCAACATGTCACTAGTGTGAAGTCCCACCCTTAAGAGAAAGGGAGCATCCATGATTCATACACGTTTGTGGTCAAAAGGAACAACCAAAGTCAAACTGTCCATTAAAGATTAAAAAGTTTCATTAGTAAATTACACACTCAGCATGGAAATTGGTATGTTAGTTCCTGACTGCCTATGTAAGCACACAGCTGTGAGATTTGGATAAAGCAATAGGTTTAAAGGGAGAAGAGAGAGAAAGATGAATTAAAGAGAAGGAGACAGAAAGAAAGGAAGAAAGGGGGAGAGATCATCACTCCAGGCTCTAGCATTGATCCAGGTGTAGTGTCCAGAGTCCTGTGGTCCCCAAACACTTGGGCTTTAATGAGAGATCATTCTGTAGATAAGTTTTCCCCACCCTGGAGATGTTTCTCAGTTTCTATGCAAATTGGTTCTCATGCATGATCTGTTTTTCTAGACCATTCTGGAAATGGGTCTTTGGTGGTCTTGTTCATGTCAATGAAGCCCATGCCCACTTCTCAAACTCATTTATGCCTTCATGCTGTGCTGTTGGGGGTTAGGTTTGTTTTGGTTTGTTTGTTTTTTTTTTTTGTACACGTGTGTGAGAGAGCAGGATGNTTATAATTGGAAAAGGAGGTGAGGGGTGGTTTACATTCTCCATTCCAAGGGAGGCTGCAACTTTCCCTGGCAGATACCTGTCTTCCCAAACCAAGACATGTGCTTATCTCCAGGAGACAGAAGAAGGGTGTTTGTCCCAGAAAAATGCTGCCCTACCTGCCCATGGCCCCTGCTCCAGTCACATTCTGCTCTTTCTCACAGTGTATTATTGCCAGCAATCCTTGCCTGTTACTCCCAGCAGTCCTTGGGTGGCTCCACAGCAATCTGGCCATCAGTGCTTGAGACATACACGTTAACATCTTTTAGACTTCTGCATTCACTGCTTAAAGTGGGAAGGCTCATTTTCAGTGTGACCCTTGTAGCAGTTGCCAATGACAGAAGTGCAGCTGGAGTCTGCAGTCTAGATTCTTTTGTAAGATAAATAGAAAAGACTCCTTCTCCTGTCTTTAGAAAACCATTTTTTTCTCTCTAATCCATTTCAAAGGCACTCTTGCCTATTTTCAAAAATAAAAAATCCCAGTCTTTGGGAATCCTCAACTATGTTTCAGCTGGGATGGAAAGTAGAAAACAAACGGTCACATCAATTTTCCTAAGATGAGGTTAGCTCATATGACTCTTTGAGAAGGGTGATCTATTCCATGAGTGTGGATGTGCATACATATATATGTACATTGTGTTGCAGAAATTATTAACTCTGGACATCCTCAACTGCTCATCTGTACTAGCTTAGATGAAACAGAAGAGGTCTTGTAGTGGCCTATTTAGCCTGAATTGGATCAATGAATGCTCACAGAGGAGTCTGAGAAGAAAACAAGCCTCTAGCTCAGTTGACAATTACGTCCTTTCCTGTGTAGTACACCTGCACCCAGAGGCTGCAAGCCTTCATGCCTTGTTAGGAAGTCATTTCTGTGTGACAGTAATTCAAAAGAATCCTCGATAGGAACTCACATTTTCACTGCCACAAAGGTTAGACTCAGACACATGAACATGGTGCAAAAAAGGAGAGGTCTTTTGACAGAGTCCTTGCTCCCTAAGATACAGAATTCACTGTCTAAACACCTTTTTTTTTCTAATAATTTTGATTTTCTTTCCCAAATCAATTCACAAACTGTAAAGTGAGCATATGACTCATGCACTTCACAGCACAATCCTGGCATCTTTTCATGAATACAGTTACAATCATAATCTGTTGTCATATATATAATAGAAACATAGAAAAATACTAATGAACACATCCAAAAAATATTCAGAAATATGGATAAATGTAAAATCATGCATGCAGCTGTCCTTAATTAACTTTCCCCCTCAGCTACCTAGAGGAAAGAGATTATTCCATGTGTGTTTGGCTGTCAGCTCAGCATCTTAGTGAAAATACCTTTCACTTTCCATTTCCTTTTAGAAAAGTTCCCAAACATGTACCTTTAATGATAAGAAACATGTTACATTACTCACTGTTGCAGACTTTCATGCTAGTGAATTGTGTTTTTTTCTATTTTGGCAAAAAACTTTCTATCATGTCAGATGTTCCCTGTTTACAAAAGTTCATAAAATCTGTGTGGAAAAAAGGTTTAATATTCTTTATAATGAAACTGACTTGTGGTCCAGAACTTGTCCTGTTTATAAATAGCAAGAATTGTATTAAGTAACCAATGCATCACTTTTAGTTGAAGCAGGGATATGTGTGCAGATGGATTTATCCATGGACTGAAAATACACCTGAAAGACTGAATTACCACTATATGCAAGGTCTTGACTCTTTTTAAATATTTGTCACAGATTTTTAACACTCATTTGAAGGAGTTCTAAAAAGTGTGAGTAGTAGATGACTAGATGTGCCATGTATCCCAGAGAAGGATTAGAAAAATTAGGATTTTTTCAAACAAATACCAAAGGAATACATTTTCTGGACATTCAACAATATGTTGCAAAATATTTCACAATAGGCATGTTGAAATTAAACAATGAAAGAAAACTGAGAATTGTGTTTAGGAATGTCTTATGATTTCACTCAATTGGACAAAAAAGGCTGATAACTAATTTTGTTGAAAAAAAAATCCCACTTTAACAATTAAATATGTAACAGAAGGGAAAAAAAAAACAACACACTGAAAAAGAATGCTCAGATACTCATTTTTCAAAGCAAATAAAGGTTGGAGAAGAAGAAAGGTGAGAAATAGAATCAAACATGGTTTCAGCTATTGCTTAAGTAGACTAAAACAGATCTAAAACATATTTTTGCCATAACATCAAAGCAAAATGCATCCTAGAATGACCAGTCTAGAACTATAACAGGAACAGACTTTACTTATGTGGAGGAAAGGTAGTAATGCTCTGTCAATTCGGGAAATTTTTTAAAATAATTTGTTTTAAGGGCACAAGTGATGTAAAAATATGGACAAGTGATATGCAATAGGGAGACTTGGGCTCTTAACACGAACCTACACGGAGCCATTTACAAAAACATACACTAACACAAGGAGTTGTGGGGGGACTGACAAGTTTCATGAACGAATCCTTGCTGTCAGTGAGTTTGTGTAGGTTGTCTCTTTTTAAAACAAATTGCTATCGTAATTAATGACATATCTTAAACTATAATGCGAGAAATATGTGAGATTTACGTAGTACTCTTTATTCACAGGTTTCAGAATTTTGCATGAAATAATTTGTCAACTGGAGATTGATTTCTCATCAAGAGAGGAATGGAACATGATGTTTTCCAAGGATTTTGATGCAAAACAGGTGGCTTAGAGAAAATTTGCAAATATGGAGTGGTATAATTTAGGAACTCCAGCCTCATGGTTTTACTTCATAGGATAGAAAGGCATGAAGCTTTTTCACGGGTTCTTGATTTGTTTAGAGCCATTATGAAAAGCATCCACTAAATGTGAAAAACCCATTTCAGAATTAGACAAAACAAAATTTAAACCACTCTTCACGATTCATGACTAGTGCCAGCAATTCAGTCACCCCGTTGCTGGGAGGAAAACACATGGCGGAAGCGTGAGGCTCCTTTCCTCTTCTCTTGATGATAATGCTGCACTCACAATTTAGCTGTAAAAGCAGTCTTGTTTTCCTATCAGAATTGAACTGCATTTCCAAATCATCTGGTCTGTCTTCTCCATGATCACTGGCAAAGGGAAAACTACACAAAGCCAACAACAAAATTAGCTTTAATCACATGTTCTTTAATCCCAGCAAAGTAATTCCTCTCTTGTTTCACCACCTGATACATCTTGTTCCTGTTTTGTACAGCAAGAAAAGTGAATCAGGAGCTTTGTTGACCAGCAATGTGTGTCAGTGTGTGGGACAGCATGAAATTTGCCCACACCTGCAGCCTGAGAACAGACCCATAGGTAAGAGAGGAAATATCTTTTACCAGACTAGCAGCAGTCTCCCCTCAGCAGCAAATTAGTCTCTGAACAGCGGGGACAAGTGGTTGCTCTCAAGTTAGGAGAGGTCCTCAAAACATCTAGCCTCCTAAACTGAAATTAGTAAATTAAATTTTGCATTCCAAGAAAACTGAGAAACTGTGCAATGTCAGTTAACAGTGAATCATTAGCCTCAAAGCTATTGCACTCGTGTCTGTGTGTGTGTCTGTGTGAAAGGTTGTTTTCAGTCAGCTGTAGGAAGCTATTCAGTCTTTTATTCAGAGCATTTTTGAAATCTGGATTAGAATGAATGGCTGCCGATGCCTTTTATCAAAGACAGGAAACTGCTCCTCACCCAGCCAGCTGCTGTTGTTATCAGCTCATTTGCTGCTTCCTCTCTCCTCTTTGGGAGACTTCTTGGGAGCAGAGTGCACACTTTGTCTCTATGACGAAAAATAGATTGAAATAGAGCAAAAAGACTAAGCAAGCATGAGGTTGGTTTTGTTGTTTGATTAATTAAAAAGAGAGAAGATTCTGGAAATCATACTGTATTTTATTGTGCATTGTCAAACACTTCTGCCACTGTTTCAGCGTTGCTCCCACCATCTCCCTTGAGCCTGGAAACAGGTATGACAGCAGGAAATGCCAACAGCATCCATGGGGAAAGAGCAAGTGTTAATCCTAGCCTTAAAGATGCCCTTGGAAATTTTTTTTTATTATTATTTTTAAGCAACTCTTGTAATTTCCAGGACTAAAGAGAGTGTCTAATTTCCTTTATCATGAGTTTTTAAGAAGAAAACTTTAGAGGGAATGAAAATTTAATTAATAAAAGGTGATGTTTTCACTGAGGCAGGTAATAGAAAATAACAAAAATAACCTCCTTTATGTGATTATCTTTGTCTCAGTAAATTTCAGGAGGGTACTTCACTGAGATCAGTTGCAGCTAAAAACTAAACAAGTGAGATTGAATGGTCACAATGCATTTTTCCCACTCACAGCACTCCCATATTAAATAAGCAGTTCATTTAAACATTCCAACAAGATGGTTTTCAATATATTGACTGATTACTGTGATAAAAATGTGATTATGTAAAGTATCTCTTTGTGACAAGTAAACCAGTCATTTTCTTAAGTGTGCACTGTTATAAGAAAGCAAAAGCAAATTTTAGCACCACGTGTATACACATTCTTCATAGTTATGGAAGATTGATGATTTCCAGAATTCTGAATTTTAAAAGTAATCTATAAATTGTTATGTTAAGGAAATTACTAACTGGGGATATACTGATGGAGCAAACTGTGACAAGATAAATTCTTTGACAGCTTATACTAGTTTTCTTCTTAGTTGAGACAAGATCCTTGACACTGAACTCAAGATAACTAAAAGATACACACTTGGTTGAAACCAGTCTGCTAAGTATCCATAAAATTAATGGAGAAGAAACCTTGCGTAAGACAAGTGTCCAAGACAGTTTGTTTTAATTTGCATCAAGAAAACTCTAATCCTCACTGTGGCCTACAGAGAGAAACCAGGTGATTAAATTAGAAAAGACCATAGACAATGGTCTATGGGTTTGGGTAGCTTCGATATTTTGTGACTTCTAAGGAACACCTGGGAGAAAATATGTAGCTATTTGTACCTGAAAAATAAATTGTCTGCGTTATGAGTATGTGGCTGAGACTGGTGTTGATAGAAGTTGAAGGTATAACATATCAAGAATGACCAATGTATTGTAGAGGCACACTGAAAGAGAATGAAATTGGTTTAGGAGAGGTTGTTCTAGCGCCAAGACACATCAGCGGCTTAGACTTGGGAGGTAACTAGGACACTGTCCAATGTTAAAAATCCACTTGTAAATTTCTGTATGCATGTATGACGGCACAAACACCATCTTGGAGCAAAGAGGATAAACCTGTTCCTTTAAACATGGCAATTTAATCCTAGAAATCATTTGGATTAATGCAGTGGCAGAAAAGGGGCAAATTTTTATCCCTACCAATTTCCAGAGGCAATTAAGAAAATCATAGAATGCTTAAGGTTGGGATAGACCTCCAAGATCATTGAGTCCAACCCATTTACAAATACCATCATATCAACTAAACCACAGCACTGCGCCACATCAAGTTTTTTCTTGAACACTTCTAGGCATAGTGACTCCACCACTTTCCTGGGCAGCCCATTCTAGAGCTTGATAACCCTTTCAGTGAAGAAATCCTTCCTGTGAATTTATTTCACATGAAATCTTCATGTGAATGTTTCTAAAGGTTTAAGGATTTCCAAAGTCGAATTAGAGTGCCTGTGTACTCTTGTTTTCTCCTGTTAAATTGTAACTATACCTAGTTACCAAATGCAGTGATGTGAAAAAAAAAAAACCTTTGAAAATAATGAGATACTCACACAAGAGCTTTAAACAAAATCAGAATCTCCATTCTATAAAAACTAAGATGATCACTTATTATTTATGGTTCCTTTTGCAGAACTATCCAGCAGTTCGTTTTGAAGGTTGTGGTGGACAGCACAGCTTCACTTTGCAACATATAAGAAGAAGAAATCTAGCTTGACTCAAATATTTAAACTTCCTTTTCAGCTTTGCCAATGTCATTGGTGTTAGAGTTTGCTTTTGCCCCCATGGCTAAATATCTCTATTTCCATCTGCTCTTCAAAGTCATAAACTACTTCTCACAGCCTCCTTCATGTCAAAATCTCCATTTTAACCAACTGCAGAAATATCTGGTGCCTCAAAATGAAACTGTTTTGATGTTAAAAACACTGTTGAGTGGAACAGAACAAGGGATATTTCCAATGTTTTAGTTATCCAGAGGTCACTGGAAGAGCATTAGAAAAGAATCAAGCCTGTCACAGCACAGCGATATTCTTTTCTTTTCTGTAAGTTTGTTGCATTAGGAAATAACATGGCATGTGTTGACACAAGTCTTGACACATTAACCAGAAGGAGTTACAGTCCTCTGTATGCCTTGTGTGACTTGACATAATATTTGAATAGTGTGACACAATATGCTGTCCGGAATTTTTCTGTCAGCCTAGGGTATGTTAGTTCTGTGTAATTGCACCAAAGCACTTCTGACCTTTTGAAATTGACAGGTTTATACCACTGTCTGTCACTTTATAATTCCACACACATATACATGTATATTTTTATGTGATGGCTAAATTACAGTTATTTACACTTATCTATTATTAAAAATTTTAGAATTTCTAGTATAGGCAAAATCGCTGGTATAAGCTGTGAGTTAACATCTGCGGTCTACCAGATGCCCATCAAGCCACTGTCACCCTTGCTCAGGTCCTCTCATCAGGACCAGAGGAGAAAATACAGTGAAAAAGCTCTTGGAAAAGATAAGGAAAGCGAGACAGCTCACTAATAATTGCCATAAGAAAACCAGACTTGAATTGGGGAAATCAATTCAATTCAATTCAATTCAATTCAATTCCATTCAATTCAATTCAATTCAATGACTTTTGAAACAGAGTAGGATAGTTAGAAATATCCCCTGGAACACTTAAGTCCACTCGTCCTGTCACTGCTTACCTGGGAGAAGAGTCAAACCTCCACCTGGCTAAAACCTCTGTCCAGATTATTGGGAACAGTGATAAGGTCTCACCTGAACCTCCTTTTCTCCAGGATAAACAATTCCATTTCCCTCAGCTACTTCTCATAGGACCTGCAAAACCAAGAGATTTTGTTTGTGCAGCATCACCGGTATCTTCTCAAGATCTGTCCTTGAGGGAAACCTTTCTAAAATGAGGGGTTCACCAGCTGCAGATCTGGAGGTAGAAGGAAACACAGACTTATTTGTCCAAAAGCAGCACCTCTGTGCAGAAGGGTATTTATAATCATAGAACGGTTTGGCTTGGAAGAGACTTTAAAGATCATCTAGTTTCAAAATTTTAAATTATTCAAGCCAGTGGGGCAAAAACAAACAAACAAACAACAATAACAACAACAAACAAAACCCACAAAACCAAAACAAACAAACAAACAAAAAACAACCAACAACCTGAATGCAGAGAACGATATGACTCTTAGTTCTGTTTCTTTATCTTACACTGAGTTTTCATTGGATGGAACTCTTCAGCATGATTTATAGCTCCCTTTGGTCAGTGCTGCAATTTGCAGTGAAGTTCTGTTTCCATCCTTTCCTTGCTTCCCCCTTCCCATACATTTCCAGGAGCACAACAGACTCAGAAATGCTCACATGGACTGAACACACACACACAGAGGAAATATTTCCTGTGCCTTAAGCTGCCCATCAAATGTAGTAGCAGAAGTAGTATGTTTATTTAGTTCTGGGGCAGTGAACAAAAAGGAATCCATGGGATCTGGGTATCTTCACAAATAAATGGCATATGAGAACAGGATCAGAAATTTACAGCTGTGCATTTTTCCTAAATATCTTTTTAGATAAATTATATCTATTTGTGGACATTTCTGAAAGGTTTCTTGTGCTTTCAAAAAGAATCCTAATAGCTAGGATGCTTATTCAGTGGCATGGTTTCTGGAAAAGAAAACTAAAATTGGAAAAAATCCAAAACAAATATTATTTGCTTTTTGACCCAAGCCTAAAATGAAGGTTCTTCTATGAATCCAGTATTTTATAAAAGCATACACAAAAAAAGAAGANTTTTATAAAAACAAACACACACACCCACCAAAAAAAAAAAAAAAAAAAGAGTACAGTGTTCCAGGAGGCTATTCATGTGGAATGTTAACAAGTAGCAGTAAACTTTTTTCAAAAAAAAGTATAAAAATATATTTTAAAGGTGTTTTCAGAGAAATGTTAGGAAGTTAGAAGCATCAGCTCATATAAAAACTATACATTTTCTGGCACTTCTATCACAGAGTTTCTGATTTATTGTTGAGGTTTTGTTACCTGATATGTCAAATGAGTTTTGATTCTGACAAATGGAATGTTAATGCTAAATATATTGTTTCAAAAAGCAATGTATTCAAACACCATAAACAACTTTTTTAGAGCTGCAAAGAGAGATACATGGAGAGATTAAAGGACCTTTTTTTCTGTGGAGGATTCTTTAGATTTCTCTTCAATATCTGGAGGTGCATTATTTCGCTAAGGGATCATATCCACTCTTGGCGTAAACTGGCACGGTACCACTAACTCCAGCAAAGATTAGCACATTTATTTATGCTTCTTGAGACTCTGGATAGTTACTGTTTACACATCAATTTCCAGGGAGAGAATTTTATTTCCTTCCCATTCCTCTGAAGCACAACATTGTGATGCATATAAAAGATGCCTAGAGTATGGTCTCTTATGAAGAGCTTCTTTTTTCCTGCTTTATTAATCTTGCTCAGGAATGTGTACCTGGAGAGAAGAAATGCTTTTCTTCAGTCACAGATACATAAGTCTTTGAAATTTAGTCTTTAGAGAAAACCCTTTTTGTATTGTACAGAGTCATACTGTGAGTAACAAAGTCCATAAATAAAAGAGTGCCACAGAGCTCACAGGTTATCTGTTTAACAAATACAACTTTGTTCTTCTTGCTAATTTAACACATTTCAGTATACTAAGATTCCATGATTTAATCATTCTTAACAATAGATTAAAATGATTCCCACTGAGATTTGAAAAGCAAGAGCAACCAGAACACAGGCCTAAATCAATGTGTGCCCTGCAAGTGGGCTGAAAATTAGAAAAGGTTGGATCCTCTGGTTTTTTTGCATGGAAATTAAATTAAAAGTGGTAGGAAGTCTCTAGCTTCTATATGTTTACTGAGATGTATTTGCAAAATTAAGCTCTATTGACAGCAATGAGAATTTAGGCATTAAATTAGATTAGATTATCCCTTATAAAAATTTTGAAATGAAAGAAAACTGAGTAAGATGAGATTCTTCGTTAGTTTTATTTAATGCTTTGGCTTTACTATGTGCTTCAGTTATATGATTATTAGATAAGTTTATCAATAAAATTAAACAACCATAAAAAAAAATCTGAATTCATTGTTTAACCCCTCATCTGCTTGTAAAATCTAATTTGAAAATATGTTTTAACTTCTAACTAAAACATGCAGAAGATGCTAAGAATTTATTTAATCATTCTACTAAAGGAACTCTTTCAATAGCTCTAAACACTATGCTGATTCTATCCCCAAAACGTTGTTTTCCATGAAACAGAGAAGAGAGCACCTGTTGGAGGGCTGTGATCACTTACAGCTGACAGATGAAACAGCAAAGTTCTGAAACAGCAAAGGAGCGAGTGCCAAGCATTCAGCAGGTCAAGACAAGCAGAACTAAAAGCTCTGTAAGACAGGAGGGAAATTTGTCAGCTCTCCTGCTTTCTCAGTGAGATTTATTTAGCAGAACCCTGTTTGGCACTTACTTTCTGGAGCAGCATTTATTCCTGCAGGGTGACTGCAGCCTCTCTTCAGTGCTTAGATCCTGTATCAAGGACATGAATGAGGGGCTACTGCTTTGGGCAAAAGAAAAGCTACAGAATAATAAACCTCAGACGAGTATTTGGTCAAAGGATGCTTCTTCCTCCTGCTGTTGCTGCTCCTGATGTGAGGATGAAGAAGTTCTGCAGCCCAACAAAAGGAATTAGGTGAATTGGGTAAGTGCCAACTTTGAGGTTTTGGAGGTGTGAAGTAGGCTGAAACCCAATGCAAATTATTCTAACATATTTACAAATGCTTTTTAAATACCAAAGGAAAGTTATTTTACTTTTAAAAATTAAACTTACATTGAATACACATGGGTGATTTAACCTTGTTATCTTTTCAAAACCAAATTGTTCTGTTTACAGATCTAGGGATATGAATTTGAGAGGGAGGGAAAGCAGTGGGCAGGTAACTGTGGGGATAGTTCATTTCTGCTGGCACTGTGGCTAGTAGGACATTGATTGTGAAAAAATGGATCTGACACTATTGATGAAACAGGAAATATGACAAAAATATTTCAATATCTCTTTCATTTATTTCATGGATTCATGGACTTTAAAGGGCAGAGAGGGACAATTTTAATCACATCATCTGCCTGCTTCTATTACATAGGTCATACAACTTTCTTGATTTAACTTCTCTGGGTGAACTGAAATATAAATTGTTCTATTATTTTACAATGTGAAATATTCCTAAACAGAATATGTCTATCTACAACTTCCATACGCCCTAATTCATTATAAAGTTTCCTGCTATATTGAGAATTCTCTCAATAATTTTTGTTATATGATTTCCTATCAACTGTAATCAAATCCCACTTAACAAGCAGGGGAATCAATTTGTGTATTCTGTTTTTTGCTACGGAATCTTTACATATGGACAAATTTGACCTTATTATCGAGATTTTCTACTTCTCTCTACAAATTTTGCATCTCGGTTTTGATGAGAAATTCTGAGATGAAACGCCACAGAATTAAAAATAACAAATTAGGAAAACATTTAAAAATGGAAGGAAACTAACAGAGCAGAAACTAAAAAGAACCTATATATGCAAACTGTCAAATTAACAAGTGATCCACTAGTCTAAGGTGCCAGGTGATCTCATCACTCAGCCAGTTTTAAGAAGTAATTCTTTAAATATTGAATTCTCACTCTAGAGACGTCTCATTGCTCATTCCCACAACCTCCTTGACAGAACCATGTGGCTGAATGTCACAAAATTGTCTCATTGTTTAGATGACACCGGGAAAAGCCACCAAGGATCTGCCCAGAAACAAGAGCTAATGGTTGGCAAGATTGATCCCAATTTTCTAGGACAATCCAGAAAATTGGATGAGGGGATGTGCAGGGATGAGCCAGGGCAGAACAACAGCAGCCACACCCAAGAGCACTTGGTTTGTTCAGTAAGCTTTTGTGGGACACAAGACCCCTAAAGAACCCCATGGGAATCCCACAGTTTATTGGATCCCAGAATAGTCTGCTGGGCCAAACAGTGAGAAAGAGGAGAAAAACAAGAAATGTCATCCCTGTGAGAAGCTATATGTGTAGGTGAGTGTTTGGCTTTGTGTTGGGAATTGCTGCACTCAAAACATCAGTGAACCTTGTAACTGCTCTGTGATCCTGCCATAACTCCATTGCCCTTGACTGGTTTTGATTGAGGGAATTAAAACTTGGGTGCATCAAAAGCTTAAAGTTATGTCCAGAGTTTGCATTGCCCTCCCTGCAACACCATCAAACACTTCCAAATGTGAGCAAGAAGAGGTACAGCTGTACTATATAAATTAGAAGGGAATGGGTAGCATGACACCACACACAAAGGACGTGAACAACCAGGCAGCACATTAAGACACATCCAATGTTCCAAAGAGATTCCAGGTACACTGCACCACCCCTTGGGAATTCTGAGAAAGGAGAGAAAAAAAGCCAAACAATACCCCCTCTGATTTTTAAGTTTTTTTTCCAAGAATTGACACTCTGTGCAGTAACTAAAGCAAAATGACTCTGCCCAAAACCTCTGCAAGCCTGTTGGCAACACGTTTGGGTTATTCCAAAGCCAGGTATACGACATGTATAGATTACAGGGAAGGGTATAGCTAAAGCTGTCAGTGGCAATCCTGGAACCAAGGCATCTCATTGCAGAGCCGCCACATCCAGAAAGGGACACCAGTGCCTGTACAAGGGACTTCAGCAAGGATGAAGAATTGGTGGGGCATCCCATCACAAAGCAAGGAAAGCTTGAGAGCACAATAGTCTACTCTGCTGAACATCAAGCTGTGAAGCACTAGGAGTACTATAGACACAATTTCCTTTGCTAAATTCATGTTTTGAGGTCCTTGAATCCTTCCCAGTCCTTTAATAAATTCTCTCCAATTTATCAATACAATTTTTGAACTCTGGAATTCAGAATAGAAGCGGCAGCCACCCAAAGAGGAGTAGCACAATTAATTTCTACTCAATATTCTCTTGTTTTTGTCTCACATTCACCTTTTAATGTGGAATTGTATTGAGTGTTCATGCTTGGTGTGACTTCTTGCACCTTTTAAAAATCATCTTCTCTTCAAAACATTTGTAGCTGCAAAATGTGGCTTCTATTCACACTTCACTACACCAAAGTGTGACTTGGCTGAGTTGCAAATTGTATATTTATACTACACTTACTAAACCACCTACATATCCCTGCTGCATTTTACCTTTTTTAATTTTGACATTCATTTGTGGGTGTACATTTGCTATAAATTCAATCAATAACAGTTTTGTTGTCCTCCAAGTCATTGATAACAATATCAAATAGCAAAAGGCCAGGAACTGTTTCTTAAAGACCTCAAAAACATCGGTAAAAAAGGTAGTGTTTAATCAGTATGAACTCTTCTATTGATTTTGTATCACCTGGCTTCTTAATCAAAGTATCATCCTGTAGCAAACCAAAACAGTTTACAGAAAAGGAAGTGGTAAATTGTACAATTGCTGCTGTCAATGACACTTCAATTTAAAAGAAAATTCAGTATTCATGTAGAACTCATGAACCCAGGCTGCCTAGTATTGTTATCCATGTTGCATTATTTTGATGGTTACAAATATTCTTACATTTATTGTAAAAATGCCAAGAAACCTGGCTTTTGAGCATTCAGGAGTTCACACACAAGCCTCAGCAAGGCAATGATGTTCAATCATCATTAGCACTTTCAGGCAAACAGCAGAAGATGTCAGTCTGTCATCTGATAGTCACTCAGGAGTATTACACTTTCCCCTGTCAGCCTTCACTTACGTTGTGCCTAACAAAAGAAAAATTATTAAGCTGAACTTCGAGGGGAAAAAACCAAAAAAACCCAAAAAAACCAAAACAAAAAACCTATTACAGTTAATGTAACCAACATTTTTATGTATCTGCTAACTATGAGAAGGAGCAAATCATAGAGAAGAGAAGGTTCAAGAGGTATCCTATAAATATATATAAGTTCCTGAAGAGAGAGTGTGAAGAGGATGGAATCAAGCTTTAATTAGTGCTGCTCAGTGTCAGGACAAGAGGCAATGGGCACAAAGTGAATGATGCAGTAGCTACTGGAACAGCAGCTGCTGAAATCTTCAGCAAAGCAAAGGAGTTCATTGGGTAAGCAATTACTGCCTGTTGTATGATGAAGGTCTTTTTTCCCCATTAAACGTCAGGAAACTTTTACTCTGAACAAGTTATGCCTGTCCTCAGTCATCTGCAAAGAAGTTATGGAGTCTCTCTCAGGGACACTAAAGGATTCTCTGGACTCTGTGTGGTGGGTTGCTCTTTCTTGGTGGCCCTGCTTGAGCAGTGGGGTTGGACCTCCAGAGGACCCTTTCCATCTCAAGCATTTCTTGATATACCCTAAAGGAGACAGAGCTGTTTCTCTCTTCCAGTGATCAGTGGATCTTGAGTCCCGGGAAAATGCCATCACTTCAAGGATTACACACTGTTTAAAATTTGGATCATGATGACATACATTGTGACACAAAATGAAATATTCCTTGGCACAATTTATCAGCCAAACCAGAAGTGCCTCAGAGAGTGCATTGAATTTCCTAGTGGAGGGGAATGATACCTTGTACTACAGAAACTTTTGAACTGTCAGATTTCTTTTCCCCAGATGCCTCAAGGTATATTCTGTTTCTTCTAGTAGGGTCAATTCTCATATAACCAAGTTTCTACTTGGTAAACCAATGTATTTAATCTATTGCATTTCAAGCAAAATCACTTATTTTGTAAGATTGTTCACATATTATTTCTGTATGCCTGAGGTATCTTCCACTGCTCAGCGCAACTTATATTTGGTGAACAATTGACAAAATTGGAAGCATTTAAGAAACAGTCTTAAAAATTATGAAGTTAGAAGTAAAAGCTATGAAAAGGAAGAGACTATAGATGTTAATTCATTAATATTTCTATGATAAGGGCCATATAAGGATTTAAGAGAAGAAAAGGAATAGGAAAGAGAAAAAATATGCTGGGAAAGAATAAGACCTGTGTCACAGTAATTTAAAAAGGCAGGTAATGTGACACCATTGAGCCTATGAGCTTTTGAATGACTGCATGATAGTAGCATAGTCTAATGATATCTGTATGTATGAATCAAATAAAAATTAGTTTCTGTCCAAATTGAACTGCTGAAGTTATCCATCACAGTATAGAAAATGTCCAGTAAATGCAAATTATAAGATTATGGACCTCAATAGGTACATTTTTTTATTTGAAATGTGCTCATCTGTATCTGATAATATAATTTTACTTGAACAAAATTAAAAAATTAAACCTACTACATGTTATACTCAATGTGTATATACGCTTATTTTTTCATATGGAGAAGATCAAGGAAATCAGGTCCATCATTTCTTTAAATTATATACCTCAAAAATGAAAATACATTTTAGTGTTTTGTATATGTTACTGAGACAAAACTCAGCTCAGTTCATGAAGGTGGGGAAACTCCACCATCCACAAGCCAGTGTAATCTAAAGCTATGAATTGCCATTTAGAGAGTTCCAAGATTCATTTCTGTACTTATCCAGGAAAGGAGGGAGAGCAGCGTGCAAGCTGCTCTTGGACACATCCCTTGAGGAATAAACTGAAGTAACATGATATTGGCTGTTCATTTTCTTTCCTTTCAGCTAGAAACATATTCCTTATAGATATGCTGTATAATTCACAGGGCCAGTTATCTTACAAGTGATCCAAGGAGCAGCATCCCTGGAGGTTCTAGTCCAGTGTTCACTTTGGTGAGACTGGGAAGCTATCTGCTATAGAGGAGAATCCCATTGTAATTACAAAATTATTTAGGTTGGAAAAGAACTCTGAGATCATTTGGTCCAACCTTTTGTCAACCACCCCTTGTTGACCAGACCGTGGCACTGAATGCCACATGAGTGTATGTTTGTTTCTTGAACACTTTTAGGGATGGTGACTTCACCGCCTCCCTGGACAGTCTGTTCCAATGGTTAACTGATACCTAACCTGAACCTCCTCTGGCACAGACTGTCACTTGTTACCTTGGAGCAGAGCCTGACCCCCATCTAGCTACACCAGAGTGATAAGGTCTTCCCTAAGTCTCCTACAAGCTAAACACACCCAGTTTCCTCACCTGCTCCTGATAGGACTTACCTTCTGGACCCTTCCCAGTTGTGTTGCCATTTTCTGGACACATCAGAGGAGGGAGGCCAGAAATGGTGTAAAGCAAGTTTGCAAACCATTCTGTTTCAAAGCTAAATATTGAAAGCTGCTTAAGCTGTGATACTCATATCTAAAGGACTGCTTGTCACTCGCATTTCACTTCTTAAACTTTGTTTTCATTTCAGTTGAAATTCTATAATGGTGTTTAGGATGAGCATTTTAGCATTCAGCAGCTGCAAGCTGTTAATATATGATCTCTTCCTGCTGTAAAAGCAGCAATCCTACAGAAGTGGTTACAAAATGCATAGACCAAATCACTTAAACAAAACATTCAATACATTCTCCAAGCATTAGGGGGGAAATATATTCAAGAAATGATAAGATTACTTCTATATATAATTTATTGCTAAAAATATGCCCCAAAGAACATTTGTAAATTGCTCACCAGTAGTTCTTTGAAAATATCCGTTGCTACAGGCATTGGTTAATTTTGATCAAATATGTCTTCAGTTACCCAGCAGGAGAATATGGAAAAAAAATTGTGTCAGACGTTTCTGAGAGGTGCAGATTGAAAAGAAGGAATTGTGCAATGGGTACAACTTGCAGTGCAAAAAATTCTAGTAAAACATAGGAATTTTTACACAGAGAGTTGTTCAACAGTGAACCTTGAGTGAGCTGTGCAGTGACACTGGCTGGTAATGTCAGTAGGAAATACCCAGCTAAGTTATCTAGGTACAATGAAATAATGGGAAATGATAGAAAAGAGTGAAGCAATGTAACTGTGGAGAAAATGGTAAGGAAAGAAGATACTCTGAATGATGGGGTTGTAGAAAGGAATATCATCAAAGAAACATAAATTAAAAGCAAACATCAAAGAAAAAGATAAAAGACACAGATTGAAAGGGAATTTTAGACAACCGCAATCGAATAAAAAATATAACAAATTAGGGTAATTAGTGACGCAGCTACCTGATTTGGATAGGAATTAGAATTAATCAAAACCACTACAGTGATTTTCTAAAGATGAAATCCCAGATCAAATGGGATGTGCCTAGTGACCACTGAAATGACAGGTATATTGGCTGTGTCTTTGGGGTGCAACAGAGATGTTTGCAATGCACAAATCTAGTTTGCTCTGATGAGGACCTTGCTGTAGCTACACAATTGCTTGCAGACTGTTCTTACATAAAGCTGATGTTATACACTACTCTGTTAACTTTTAATTTCACTTAACATTAAGCAAACAAAGAAAATATCAATTATATATCTGATTTAAATGGTGCTATCAAGCTGAAAGAAAAGCTGAAGTATGAATTTTTTCTCTGACTCTTATATATGGCAATAAAGGCACATGCCTGATTTAAGGAAAGAAAAATGTTTCCAAGACTCCATTTGCAAGTCCTTTTCAATAAAACTGTCTGTAAACCCAAAGACTCGCTGCACTACTGTCAATGAAATTGTTGAAATTTTCTTTCAATAATAAAAGCCAAGTCCCTGTTCTGCAAAATGAGCTCTCTGTAATGTTATTTCAAAAGATCCTTACATTTGGGCAAATGTGGAGTGCTGCAGAATTTGCATCAGTTATTGTGCAGATTTAGGCATGTTAGAAAATTACACTGCCACTTTTCTCATTATGTCCTAAGTGATTTACTGTCAATACTACTCAGAAATAACCAGTAATAGTTCTCACACTGTAATTTAACTGTAAGCAAAGCTAACTGAATATTTGCATAGTTGATCTATTTCATTTCCACTTTTTTTTTTTTCTTTTTTTTTTAGCTGAGACACCATTCCACTGTGTTAAATACCTACTTCAGTAGAAAATATTGTTGGATTTTCTAATTTTTCTTTTTTTTTTCTTTCTTTTTTTAAATGAATTCCATATGCTATGCTTCTGACAAGGTAAGACTATCTTTCATTTCTCTACTGACTAAACAAAGAGACCCGTGGAGAACAGCTCAAGTATTCTGGGAATTTCTTGAAACAAATTTGCTATTGGAAGATTATGTTGATTCACATGAATTTTATTCTGTTCAAGTTCTCCAATACCTTTCACATTTCTTTAATTTTCTATAAAAATGTGATTGGAATTGAAATAGAGCTGATTCAAGGTTCATTTCCTGCATCGCAGAGTCCCTGCAGTAGCTGCTGAAATCTTCAGCAATGCAAAGGAGTTCATAGGGTATGTTCTTACCCGTGCAAGCAATTACTGCCTATTGAATGATGAAGAGCTTTTTTCCCCGCTTCTTTGCTTCTTGTGTTTTACTGATTCACAAAACAATGTTCACCAGAATGCATTGTTCCTCTACACAGATCTTGACCTTACTCTAAACCTAAATCAACAGCTACTCAGCTTCTGCAGTCACACAAGGCCCAGAACTGCTTGGCTGTTCTGCTCCCACATGAAAACAATTTTTTTTTAAATTTATCATTCATCCTTTCTTAGCTGAATCTGTCTCCTGGATGAAAGACACCCCTCTTCATTTCAGCTGCCCCTGAAGCTCTTTGTTGAAGTATCCTTCTTCCTGCTGAAGTGCCTCCCTCTGTGAAACTTCTTTCTCCTACACAGATGGATATGTCCTTTCCTAGCATGAAATGCAGGCATACTTAAACACTCAGGCTGAGAAATTTCATGACACAATGTATTCCTTTGACTCATGGCTCGTGTTAGAAGTGCTGTTAAAATTAGTTTTAATCTTCAGTATTAGCACAATGCAAACAAAGTTATCTTCACTTGACTGAGAACTTTCTTATATATTATTATTCCTCTTTTTAAGGTAAACTCTGGACTAAATGAATGTGAGAATGAACAGTAATGGGGCTGCTGCCTTTGATTTCCCTTGAGCTAGGACTCTCAGACATTTCTAGTGCCCCATGATTGAAATGTCTTTCTCATTTGCTCCTCTTACTCTTACTTACCAAAAACAAGGGGACAAGAAATACATTGCATGTATGGTGCACTCCGAGCTGAGTCTACACAATCTCACTCTTGTCACAGAATGAAAAGGGAAAGTGTGGCCATTGCTGAAGAGGTTTTGTTTGTAAGTATTTTTCCTTAGCTTGTGAAATCACAGGCCTTTGAAAAAGGTGGGAAGGAGAAAGGGAACAAAACCCCCTGTATTTCTTAGAACCGTAAGATCAGAGTGAAGCGCAAGTAATACCTGTCCTGTGTTTTGGTTGTCCTCATTTGAAGATGACAAAAAAGTCATCGAGAAAATAAATCCAGTGAAAAGGGATATAAAAATGGCAAGTAAAAAATAATATGCTACCTCGTATTAGACCGCAATGAAAGGCAGAAGCACAAGTCTATGTGTCAAAAAGCTTCAGATCTGCATGTTATTTCTTTATAACATTTCGTGCCATAGTTTAAAGGAACAGATTTTCTTGTGATCTTTGCATAGTATCTCACTAACACAACTACTACAAGCTAAGTTACGGTTTCAAGATCAATAGTTTCATAGATCCACTCTTCATTTCAAACAAAATTTTAAAAAATTGAAGAATCATAGCTATCATCAATTAGAGAAAAGAAAATTTGTGTGCAAGTTAAAGTTATTCTGCTATAATATCAAATTTATTTTAAAAAGTTTTCTTTGTTTTTATTCCCAAATTCATCAAATACATACTCTTTTGAAAAGTATACTTTTTTTTATTCTGTCAGCTCATCTGTGGATTTGAAATAATACAGAAATAAAGCTTTCTTGCAGTTCAGAAATTCTCTCATCTCTGTTTGAAATTACGTAACTGCCTCAATCAAAAAACCCTCTGGAAAATATGTGCCAAGAGATTTGTGTGTTTGCTATTCTGGTGAATAGATCAAATGTGCCACTCTCTGTATGTTTTCAAAATCTGCTTTCTTACAAGAGAAGTCACAGCATTCATAGTACTTTTTTTACTGTGAACTAAAAAAGTAGCACCTCTCCTGACAACTCCATAATGAGGAGTCCCTATACACTGAAAAACACAAACAAGTTTGAATCAGGCAAATTCACAGCTTCTTTATTATATGCCACTGGTTTTCTTTTTTTTGTCCTCATCTACATTCACCTTAATGCTTCTAAATCATCATTGATTGGTGCTGTGAGGACTAGAAAAAGCTAATGAAACTAAATTAACATTCACCTGATAAAAATTGAGATAAAACTGAAATTGCTATTTACCCACTATTGGGTCTTGCTGAAGGCAGTTCCTGCTTTTTCAGAAACACAGTCTACTGTTAAAGCAGTAATCCAGGAGGAACTTTTGATCCAAAGATGTTATTCAATATGCTTTAGGTCATGCTGCAAACTCCTTTATTATTCATGGCAACTGCCTTGCTTGCTTTAGGCTTGATTTGTGGCTGTGCTCCAAGCCCAGAAAAAGCATTCAAGAGTGGAGTGTGAGAGGAGAGAGACAGCGTATGAGGGCATCAGACAGGAGAAGAGAAGCTGCAGCTGATAGAAGGCATACTCAGGAAGCAGAAATGCACTTTCAGCAGAGGCATTCCATGGAAGTGGCACCAGAGTGTGAACAAAGGCCGCCAGGAGAGTCTCCAAGAAGGAGAGAGCCAGACCATCAGGTGCCTTATTTCAGCAATGGGAGGAGGAGAGGAAAACCTGAAAATTCAGAAATTGCAACAATGGCACAGACTCAGAATGCCTGTTTGATTTCTCTTAAACCTCCTGAGCTTCTGTACAGAAACCACATTTAGATCTAAGTCCATCAAATCCTGTTCTCAGCTTAGTTAACTGGAAACTTGTGCTTTAATTAGAAAACGCCAGCAGGTCTTTGGGACAATAAACCTTCTATATATTTAAACAGCAACCAGGAAAACAAAGTGCCAACCCTCTCCAGTACTGTTAATGATTATATCCCTGTCCGCCTTCTTCAGCACAACCCTATACAACACTCTATTGCAAAGTGTTCCTGGATGTGACACATACTCACTGCTTTAAATGCCAAGACTTCTGTATTTCCTTACTAGCAAGAGGGATTGCAAGTTCCTCAATGTGTTTCAAATCCCCATTGTAGCAGCTACTAGGGTTTTATTATTTATGTTCCTGTTCAAACTCAGTGCAGCACATTGATGATTCTGTTACTGTTTCTTTTCTTCCACTGCAGCACAGAAGATATTTAATGATCCAATGAAGAAAAACACCTAAGAATTTATAGAGAATAATTATCTCACTGAAGAACAGTATCAATTCCCTAATAAGTCCTTCCTCCCCCACCTCACTTGTCTCCCTGAAAAACATAATAAAACCTTTTACTCACCTGGGCAGATTAAAGCAAAGTGGAAAAGCTTTGTTGAAGGCATCTAGATAACGTCTATTATTCTATGAGAATAACGCTTGTGAAATAGGCACCAGATATATACATCCAAAGTACTCATCTTAGCAGAAAGTAGGTCATGGCTAACATAAAAGTGAATGCTTCAAAATAGTAATTTTAAGAGGGTGTGACAGCACAAGAAATTAAAATATATCAATTCTAAGCAGTTATAAAAATCCACTTGTAACCAAATGTGTTTCAGTAAACTGCCTGTACCTAATATTTTATTTAAAGGTTAACATTCTCAATATCTACCATAATTTATATTTTCCAAGAATAAAAGAGAGCTGCATATATAACAGCTGGAGGGAGATTTGTTTATTATGTCTGTCAATACATAATCTAAGTATGCAGCCTTTTCCTGGGCCTAGACAGGAGGGGAGCTTTTCCTATTTCTACTTTCAAAAGCTTGTCTAAATCTATGTTCCTTTACAAAGCATTACCAAATAAATATGATCAAGCAGGCTTTCAGGACCATAATTTTAAAGAGGAATGTTGGTAATTTAAAGTCTGAAGGCACTGTATCACTGAATCATCTGAGTAAAGAACCAAATCAACATCTTACAAAAATGAGTCAGTTGAGTCTCTCTGATGTTCAATCCTGCACTTTTACTATTTTCAGGTTACAATTGTACCAGTGAGACAGGAATGTGCTCTGACAGCCAGGAGAACAATTGTATTCAGAGATGCATCAAGCACAGCGTCACCAGCTGGGCAAGGGAAGGGATTGTACCACTCTGCACTGGGGCAGCCTCACCTCAAGTCCTGGGGCCGAATTCAGTTACCCTAATGAAAGATATAAAGCTGTTAGAGGAGGGACACCGAGGTGGTGAAAAGTCTTGTGGGAAGACATAGGAAGAGCAGCTGAGGGAGCTGGAGATGTTCAGCCTGGAGGAAAGGGGACTGAGGGGACACCTCTTTGGTCTTGGCAGCTTCCTGACAAGGCGCAGAGGAGGGCCAGGCACTGATCTCTTCTCTCTGGTGATCAGCGACAGGGCCCAGGGGAACTGTATGATGCTGTGTCCGGGAAGGTCTAGGCTGGGTATCAGGAAAAGGTTTTTTTCACGCAGAGAGTGGTTGGGCACTGAATAGGATCCCCAGGGAAGTGCTCACAGCACCAAACCTGACAGAGTTCAAGAAGTGTTTGGACAAAGCTCTCAGGCACAGGGTGGGATTCCAGGGACTTTCCTGCACAGTGCCAGGGGTTGGACTGTAATGATCCTGAGGGGTTCCTTCCACTTCAGAATATTTTATAACTCTATGATTCTATGAATGGCAAAGAAATTGCTTTATGTTTTAATATTAAACATTCCCAAAAGAAATTATAAGGATTACTAAGCAAATATTTAAAAAAAAAAAAAAAAAATCCAGATTAGGAAGCGATATTTCTCATTTTTCATTTAGTTACAATTTCATCCTCTTTCCAAAGGTTCACAAAAAATTTATTAATGGAAACATTTTGTAAAAAGAATTCGCTCAGCAATTATTGAAAACAAGCAGAAGTCAGTCAAAGGCTTGTCTTATATTCACAAAAAACTCAAGAGTGCACGAATATTGTGGTAAATCTTATTTTTTATGCCTGATTAATGAGTATTTATGGAGTTGTTTTTTTTTTTTTTATTTTACAGTTTTCACAGAGAAATATCGTAATTGACAAACACTTAGCAGCTTTTGGAAACTATATTCAGCATGTTTGCTATAGCTTCCCCTAACCACAACTGCGATATAATTCACTATTATCTTGTTGACAAGGCTATAATTCACTTCACACATCACCGTTCATTAAAATAATATGTACCTGTGCTCTGGTTTTGTACCACTTCAAAGCTCAACCACCGACAAATTCATGGTCAATTAGTTTGACTGGATGAGTAACAGTTGGAAAACTACATAGGCTCCTCACCTTCCCATATTTTTTGTTTACATGAAGCTCATAAATCAATTACAGTACAGTGAACTAGTTGTAGTTCTCCATTTAGTGGAAGAGGACATGTCATTTTCTCTTAACTTGGTCACCAAAAAAAAAAAAATCTCAAATAATTAATTTTTTTGTTTAGGCTGGTAAATGCTGAAGAAACTCAGAATTAAATCTAATGAGATTTTAAGTTAGTACTTATTACTCTGGGAACTGTAGAAGTGAACCGAAGATCCTTTACTGTGTAAAGTCTATACTCACAAGACTGATGCTTCATGTTCATGTTGTTGCCTTTTTCCTAAGCTGGTGTAGAGTTTTTACTGGTTAAAAAAAAAACAAAAACAAACAAACAAACAAACAAACAAAAAAAAACAATAAAATTGAGAAAAACACCAAATTTCTCATTCCTTATAGATACACCCTTCTGAAGTATTAACAAGAAAAATAATTTTGCTTGTCTCTCATCTTTCTTTGTGTCATTTGGTTAGCTTGTATGTTTCATACAGAATGAGTTTAATTTTTTTAGTGTGCACAGGTGGGGTTAGTGTTGGTCTGCCTCATATTTCAGAGCAAGTTTACTTCTGCAGTTGGGAATGGTTGCACATGCAAACAAATACTGTACTCAGGGGGACCTTAGAGTCCAAGACATCTGCTGAGCAACAGCTACACATAAACGCTGATCAGTGAACAGAATCTTAAGTCACACAAAGGGCAACAGATGATCCAAAAAGTAGAAAACCTGGTTAACAAATCAGCTTGAGCCAAACTCAAATTCTCTTGAATTTAGCAATGTACTTCCTACAGGGAATATTTGTCCAGGAAGAAATGTATCTCTTTAAAAAGTGCACCATATTCGTCTGTGATCTTACATTATGAGTCCTTAGATAGCTCCTCCTGTAAAAAACTGTAGTTTTTGTAATAAATTTTGAAAGGGTTTTATTTGGCAGAGAAGGTTAACACAGAGGGATCCATCCAGACATCTTTATACAAGTGGAAAATACCAAGTTGGCTATTCTTTGCCATTAGGCCTTCTCATTCCCAGTCCACTTTTTCTGCTTTTCTAAAATATAACAATACTCAGAAGGTACACTGATATGTTCCAAAGGTTCATTCAAATCAATTTTCATTCAAAATCTTACATCCATATAAGAAAACCAAGCTTAGTTTATGGGTTGCAGGCAGAGACTAATACAAACATAGAAAACAAGACCGAAACTAAACATAGAAAAAAACCCAGCAAAAAATCACAGCCATAGTGGTTTAGCTGAACACAAAACATGCTGAAGTAGCTTTCACATTATTTTAGAGAAGGGGACACAATCTTTTTTTTGTAAGTCCTTTACTAGTAATAATTCCTACTATCTTCTTCCACCTTGTTTTATCAAACCAGGTTCTGAAAGGATCTCAATATTCTCTGTAAAATCATGTTACTTATTCACAGAAATCATTACAAACTCGGATTCCTCAGAAGACCTTGTGCTTTAATTTTTCAGTTACTACCAGAGACAAGCCAAGCATTTAAAAAGGTGATTGTTTGGGACTTTTTTTTTTTAAACCATATTAATGATTAAACTTAATGAAAACAGGGGAAAACAGTCAAAAATTCCATCTCAGAAACTTTGATTAGAATTGTGCTCTCTGTTGGTTCGGAATTAAATTGCTTGATGTTATACCACAACAGAGGTTGGACAATTTGAATGTCTGTCGTTCATGAGCAATCTTTCTACAACACAGACAGTATCATAACATATAATGTCACACTGAAAGAGAGTAGGTTTAACTAGATATACGGAACAATTTCTTTACATTGAGAGTGGTGAGGCCCTGGCACAGGTTGCCCAGAGATGTGTTGGATGCCCCATCCCTGGAAATGTACATGGCCGAGTTGGATGGAGGTCTAGCAACCTAGTCTAGTGTAAGGTGTCCCTGTCCACATAAGGGAGAGTGGAACAAGATGACTTTTAAGGTCTATTTCAACCCAGGCCATTCTATAATTCTATGATTTTTCAAAGAAGAGAGCAAACTATTCCCTTATAAACAAAATAATATGGCTGTATATCTTGAACCCTAGGATAGAACACTGCTATCTCATGAGTATTCCCCATTAATCATGCTGGCCAGGATGCTAATTGAAGCTGAAAAATTTTTGAAATAAAAGGTGTTTAGATATTTCATTACACAAGTCTGGATTATAGAAAAACTCTGATTTTCCTCCTATAGGTGTCATGGAAACAATACTCCTTTCATGCAAATGCACAATCCTTTAGATGCTATTGAGCTGGGCCTGAATAAGGATTGGAGGGCTAGATTAAGAAGAAATGCATCACATTAATAAAAAGGATTCTTTTTTTTCTGAGGCATCACAAGAGAGGACTCACCAAGGATAGATCAGGATTCAAAATGTCAATTTTAACAATGAGAATGCTATTTATGTATTTGCCAGGCTTGTTAAGAATTGCATCAAATATCAATCTGTACACATGGTTGAGAAGACCTGATTTTAAAGAAAGTAATTTAGAGTAAAGTTTTTCATCATCTGTGTATGCAGCCTGGCAGTGATGGTTTGGGGATGACTGCACATGCTTTTTCAGACTGGAAACTTTAGAAAAATGTGACAAAAAGGTTATTAGAGCCATCACTTAGATCTTCCCATACCTCTGTTAGGTATGACCTACTACAGGATTTGATAAGGAAGTCTCACTGTTGCAGAAAAGGAAGAGAGAAGCAAAACCAAAATCTAAACCTTAGATAGACAAATGATTGTCAAACTGTATCATTGTCTCTTAAACAAATGTCCAGATAGTTTTTCTCTGATTGTGTCTAGAAGTCTCAACCATAGTCAATTATTAGCACGAATTATGAACACAGTTATTGTTTCATTACACTTGTATGTCCAGCATATCAACAAAACCTGAAAAAGCTTTTAAAAATACATCTTTTAGGTTTCATCTAACTCAGAAACAAAGAATGAGTAATAGCCATAAAATGTCTTCCTAAAAATAAGCTAAAAGCCTGAAGCAATAGTGTAACAAGAAATGTTCTTGCAGTAGCAGAGGTTTCTGAGGGAGGAAGTAAAGATTTTTAAATATTTCAAGGTGATTCCTCAAGGGAAATACCTCATACTACTTTGATCTCCAGGGCATAGTATGAAAAAATGAACTTACAGGAAAAAAAAATTAAATTTAAAGGTTGGTTTGTCAGTGCCAAAAAAGCAGATGATGGGTGTTTATATACTTAGTCCAAAGAGATCTTTAATCTTGGATAGTGCATCTGGCAATTTATATATGAATTTAAAGTTTAATTTTAACCTACCAGATTTTATTGGCTTGCTGGCCTCATATTAAAAAAAAAAAAAAACAAAACAACAAAAAAAAGCTTTATTCTCCCATGCCCATAGAAGCTGCTGGGTCCAAGCAAGGGCACTCTGCCAGGTACGGCTATCATCATTTCAGGTCCTGCCCTCTCACATAGATTACACTAAGAAAATCCAGCTTTGGAAATGTTCAAGATCTAAGAGGGATAAGATTTTCAGATAGCTTGACTGACAGCATCTCCTGCAGCGCTACAGGGAAGTGGTGGGCTACTGCAGAGAGTCTCAAAGGCTGTCGATGCTTTTTGTACTCCTCAAGTGTCATTTCTCACACACCCAAATCACAGCTGTCACTGATACCTTGTCTTCTCTTCTTCAGTCAGTACTGAGCTGCACATCTTTTACTTTGGCTCTGCCATGACAACTGATGGATAATCCCTCATCTCACTTAGTCTATGAGGAGGTTCACTTGTGTCTTTTGAGGGGAGATGACAACTGACACAGCTGTGTCATGAGGAGAATAGCCAGTGAAAGGAGAACCTTCCTGAATGAACAGCTAAAAAGCAAAACAACATCTAGTCCCATGCATTATAATAGAAGAAAAGCATATTTCTGTACTTAGAAAATGACTGCTTTTAGCTCAAGAACAATTTATCAACAAAATTAAGGCAGAGAGCTTGCAATCATACAAATACGACTGCACATTCTTACAGCCATAATTCCCAAAGTCATTATTTCATAGAATCATAAAATAATAGAACAACCTCTGTTGTAAAGGACCTTAAAGATTTTCTCATCCCAACCCCCTGCCATGGGCAGGGCCATCTTTCACTAGACCAGGTTGCTCAGAGCTCCTCCATCCAGCCTGATCTTGGGCACTTCCAGGCATGGGGCAGCCACAGCTCTGAGCAAACTGTTCCAGTGTTTCACCATCCTCACAGTAAAAAATTTCTTCCTAGTATCTGATCTAAACCTACTCTCTGTCAGTTTAACACCATTCCCCCTTGTCCTGCCATTCCAGACCCCGGTAAATAGTCTCTCTCCATCTTTCCTGTGGGCTCCCTTCAGGTATTGGAAGGTCACAATTAGGTCACACCAAAACCATCTCTTTTCCAGGCTGAACAATCCCAATTCTCTCAGCCTTTCCTCACAGCAGAGCTGCTCCAGCCCTCTGATCCCCTTGGTGCCTCCTCTGGCCTGGCTCCAGCAGGTCCCTGTCCTTGCTGTGCTGGGAGCCCAGAGCTGGATGCAGCCCTGCAGGTGGGGTCTCAGCAGAGCGGGGCAGAGGGGCAGAATCCCCTCCCTGCCCTGCTGCCCACGGGGCTTTGGGTGCAGCCCAGCACACGGGGGTTTCTGGGCTCCCAGCACACACGGCCGGGGCATGGCCAGCCTCTCACCCACCAGCACCCCCAAGTCCTTCTCCCAGGGCTGCTCTGGGTCTGTTCATCCCCAGCCTTGACTGGTACCAGGGGTTGCCCAAATCCAGGTGCAGAACCTTGGGCTTAGTCTGTTAAACCTCATGAGATTCCCATGGGTCACCACTTGAGCTTGTCCAGGTCCCTCTAGATCACCCTTTCCGTCACATGTGTTACCCACATCACTCAGTTTAGTGTCATCTGCAAACTGTCTGAGTGATGCACTCAATCCCTTTGTCCGTGTCAATTAATGAAGACATTAATTAAATAACACTGGTCCCAGAAGAGACACCTGAGGGACACCACAGGTCACTGATGTCCATCAGGACTCTGAGCTGTTGACTGTGGCCCTGTGGATGGCACTGTCTAACCCATTTCTTGTCTAACAGTCCACCCACTGAACTCATGTCTCTGCAGTTTAAGAGAAGGATACTGTCAGGGACCACACAAACCAGCAAAAGTACTTGTGTGATGTTACCTACACTGAATTAATTTTAATTAATGACTGACCTCCATCGTGCTAAGGATCCATGTGACTGTCAGCAAAAACATAGCTAAATTAGACCAAACATGTCTTGAAGAGTGGGCAGAGGGAACAAATTCCTGATTATCAGGCTTTGCAGGAACTCGATCCAGGCTGTGACTACATGAGGGTGTACAGCAGGAGGGTAATGAAGAAGATATGGATTCAAACACTCTCCTGAGCACAGGAGGAGAGGTAGAAGGCTGCATATTTGTAATACTTTTGGTAAATATGTTTTCAATTTTACTAGAATATTCTGCACCGCTTCTGCCAAATTGTATTTATAAATAATTTATTACTTATAACTAACATGTCAAGATATTGAATTTTTTATATATTCAATAAAACTGTATATATGCTACACAGAAGAAGTCTGTCACAACTTAGGCCTTTTTAGTGACTAATTAACAATCATGAGCCAAGGCATTTATTGTAGAAAAGAGCACAACCCTACTTTGAAGACTAGAAGTGACCATCATGTCTATACAAATTCTTCCAGTTGTTTCTTATCTTCATGATTAATAATGTATGCCATTTTACCAGACTTAGATTATATAGGTTTGAATTTTAGCAACTTTTTTGTACTTCTTTAGTTTAGTTAATTCAAGCATCCTGTTCCATTAGAAATCTTCTAAATTACTGATGAGTCTACTAAATTACTTTTTTAACCTTCTTCTGGATAAACTAGCAGAACAGTAAATGTTAAGAACACACGTAGGTTGGCCAGGTGGCTTAAAGGAGATATAACTCCACTTTCAAGTCTCTCATTATCTCTACTCTGTATAATGTAAATTTTCTAATCAGATGAAGTGGTCCAGAATTGCACAGTTCTCCCATTCAGACATTATCTAAATGCATGCAGCTCAGAATAATTTAATGTATCTAATGCATTTCATCTAAAATGCTGCATAATTTTAATACTTTTTTTCATTACCTCAGAAGCTCTGTTGTCCTCAAAAGATTTTTAAATTAAACCAGCTTAAAAACAAGATTATCTCATTTAGTGTCATTTCATCAATAATGGTATCTGGATATCAACTTCATCCTTGATTTTGACCAGTAGGCTACCATGGAAAGTCAAAATAAAATCAGAAGTGCAATTACAGTAGAGTTGGGTTCTTTCAAGTGTAGGTTGTATTTCTGGGATGTACTCCATCATGCTTTTAACAGTTTGATATCCAGATTCCTTTATGGTCATTTCTTAAAACACATCCTTGCCTCATTTTATGTTTTCACTGACTGATTCAACACTACTCCACAGCAGACAATATGAAGTAACAAACACTGCTGAACTAAGATAGGGATGTGCATCTAATCCTTAGGAAAGAGCGACTTGCCTTTTCCTCAGTCTCCATGGTTTAGTTTTCTTGGTTCTATGGGAGGTGCAAATTTTCTGAGAAATTACCTGAGAAAATTTTCTGAGAAAGAGGGTTTATTTACCCAGAACCATCTGGAAATTGCAGTCATGATAAACCCAATTGCACAGGTAACTAATTTTGTGGTTAAGACTTATCTGAGTTGTGGAAAAGCAGATTATGTTCAAAGTGCTGGGAGCAGAGAGGGGTGGAATGGTTAAAAAGCATGCAGGTACTGTTAATGGTCTCTAAATGTGAAGGTCCTAGTGTATGTAACACACATATGTATATTCCAGTATACTGAGGAAAGTTAAATCCCTCTGTTCAATGAGAAATAAATTGTGTTTTTCCTATGTATCTTCTTCGGTTTGTTTGGTTTTACTCCATAATCCCTTCTAAAGTATATTTTGTTAGAGGGGAGGACACAGAAGGACAGTTATTATTCATCATTTTATAATTAATAACAGAAGTTTAATGGAGGAAAAACAACAACAAAAATGAGGTGGAACAATGATTGCTACTTTCTAACCACAGGCTCGCTGGTCTGTACTGGACTTTTAAGAAGCTTTGTCAACAAATCCTGCCTCATGAATTATTCATTTTATCAGCTCTATTAATTCCATTACAATGGTAAGGCATCCCTAGGGACGGAGACTCAATTCTCCTTCTGTCTACTGGCATCACAAGGAAATCTAAAGTAGAAACTGAAAATAGCCCTACCATTCATCACATTTTGTTTGGCACATTCAGAAGAGCACATTATTTATACATGAAGATTAAATATGCATTTATTTGTCACAAGCAAGGATAAAATGATTAATATGACTTCTGAAAACCAAAAAGAGTTTACAAGGGAAATGAGCAATCCAGAATTGTAAAGTCAAAATTAACTTTTCTGTTATACAACAAAATGATGGTATAGTGGGTAATTTTACTGCATAACTGAAGAGATGGTGGGTTTGCATCACAGAGCCTCTTCAGAACAAACTGTGATAATACATTAGGACATTATATCAGATAAAAAACCTCAGGAAATATAATCACATCTTACATTAGTTTTTTGGGGATTTTTTTAATCAAAGTATATTTTAAAAATATTTGTATTCCCCTGCAGTTTGCAAGACAGGGAGACACCTATCTCAGCTTCTGAAAAAAAGTTAGTGATATCATAATGAGCAAGGACGAGTCACTAGTACAAATAATTCTAAAGGAAGCCATGCTTACTAAAAGACCTGTGGAGATCTCTTTTCCAGACACCATGGATAAGAGAAATGAAGTAGACGAGACTGGAGGTGAGAGGTATCAGTGAAGGTAGGGATATTTTCTAAATTTGAAAGAGCATATTCTATAATTCAGGTGGGTTTCTCTTGAGCTATCAAGAAAAGCAGGCCTATAAAGAGAGCTGCTGGAGAGTGGAGACAGCAGCAGAGGACTGACCATGAGAGAAGAGCAATGATGTGGTGAGGGCTGCATGACAGTGTCCTCCACTGCAGATTTCATGCTTAGATCACTGGAGACTTCATTCCTCCTTCATGGAGCATCATGGGTGAATATAGTGCTCCTGCTGTCAATTCCATATGTAGAAGATGTACCAGGTTTTGAAAAGCAAATCACTGATAATTAAGTACATTTAGTTGACTGGCATTATTTCTTTCTCCACAGAAATCAAGTTCCCTATCCCCAGATAATGTTAGAGCACAGACTGCAGATACAAGTCAGGGGAGTAACCGTATGATTTAAAAATACTAAAAACACTTTACATTTCATCTGTTTCCTTCAAGTCTGGCTTTAAGTTTAACACAGGAACATGAGTTTCAGACTATAAATTTAACATATCAATTTAAGCACAAACAGGTTTCAGAAAAGAAGCATTTTAAGGAGTATGAAAGTCCAGAGACTCTCAGGGGCTGTTTTGTGGCCTCTCTGAGCCTTCCCCTTGCTCAATCCACAAGGCCTGGCACACTGCAGGCAAGGAATTGTTATTTCAATGCTAGGCTCTACCACATGTGCCCAAAAAAGGGGTATTTAGATGCTGAAATAGAATTGCCAAAGTTCAGTACTTCAGGACAGTCGTGAGAAGCTGGCAAAGTTAAGAATCCAAATTTGCAGCTCAAACACCTAGAGCCTAAATGCCATCTAAGGCACTGGAAAATAACATGGCACAAAATGGCTGCAGAAAATGTAGCAATGAGGGACTTTCCTCATTTATTTTAAGAAAGGATTTGCAGTGCTATTTTAATTTGTCCTTCTAAACAGTATTTCCTGAAGTGGAAATATCCTGATCCTTGGGCAGTATTCTTTTAAGAGGAAATCTCTCGAAACATATCTTCCCAATTCCCACTGGGAGTCTGAGACAGGTATCTTCTGAAAATTTGGCACAATTCATTTTGGAGATATTGACCAGAGTAAGTCAATGTTATCAAGCCCTCCCAGCATAGCTGCACTCCTGTGTCTGTGACATAAAGAATGGAGAGAAAAGTGAAATGAAGATTTCAGTGGGCTGTTGTGCTGTGGAGAACACTACTTCTGCAGAAAAATCTCTCTTGCCTCTTAGGTCCTCGTGTATTTCTACCCTCAGTTAGATGAGCTGCATAATTCAAAAATATGGCTGTACACACACTCAGTTCTCAAAACTGCTGAGAATTATAAGCATAAAGAGCACAGAACCATAGTCATAAAATCCAAGGAAAATGAAGCATTTCTTAGACCTAGTTACTTGTCTAAATATAATTCATTCAGTATAGTTCATCAACTTTAACTATATCTACTTGTTCACATTATGAAGGGCAAACACAAAAAATGGATTTGAACTCCAGGCATTTATATATCACCAGGTACCCATCCCATATATCAATGGCTCATATAGTGAACAAAAATAAACACTTCACTAACTTGATAGTCTGTGGAACAGAGTCTGGAAAAGATGTAAATAATTAGTGACACGCCTTATATGAGAGACCTGGAGGAAGGTCAAGAAATCATACTATGAGAAAGGCTCAGACACACATTTAACACAAGAGCGCTCTCTAGGTTATCATGGTTGCATTGTTTTATTAGTGTTGTTAAGCAGAGAAGTAATATGACTTGGTAAAGCAAAGAAGAGCAGCATATTTTCTTTTCACTGCCTGAGCATTCATTACTTACGGTCATTTAAGTTCAAAACTTAAATGCAGAAAGTCAAGGGGTTCTCTTGTTCCTGTTTTCTTTCACAGTCTTCAAACATCAGGCAGCTTAGTATAGAATCACTGTACAGTGGGACAGAGATCATACCTTTTAGGGTAATGCTGAGAGATGACCCTTGCCATTTTTTGTAATGGCAATTTGGTAGAATAGTCATTAGAACATTTCTTTTGAGTGGTACTACTGGGTTCTGAAATTACGCTCAGCAGGCTGGGTGATCCTGAAGAGACTTTGAACATAATATTGCCAATTGTGCAATAAAGTATGTTACTTTAATCCCTGAGTTAAGGACAGACAGTCTTTTCAGAAAATCTAACAACCATTGCAGACTTTCTCTCAGCTGAAGGAACAAGACAACCTGAGCCTGTTTTGCAAGTTTAGCAAAACTTGGATTGGAGGTCATCACAAATTCATCAGACACAACTCAAGTTTTAGGAAAATGTGCTTGTGGTCCAAAAATAACTGAGGAAAAAGCTCATTCAGAAAGTCATGACCTTGTTTCTGTTGATACTTTTTACATAACTAACTCATGCATATGGACAATCCTCCAGAACTCAACAGCCTTATTCTTAAAGTCAGCAAGTATTGAAATAAAAAGTTCAGTCCTACTTTTAGGAGTAACTGTTATTGATCATATTATGATGTTCACTGTTTATTAAAACTCTTAGAGGTACATCTGATTAAATATACGTAAAAGAAACTTACTGGGATTTTGATTTCCCTTATTAAAATATTATGACTTGCATATAACATGCATGAAAGTATAAGATTCAGGAGATACATGAGCCCTGGGAAAGAATCATGTGAAATCATAAGAGTAAAAATATCAGTTTGTAGTAATGAGGTAGAAAAAACATTTATTATTTTAAGACAATCATGGAATGAGTTTGAAATCCTTGTAAAATATATGCTTGGGTGTTTTGACTACCAGTTATTAGATATTTCATCATCAAGTTGAGTTTCCAGGCTTTTTCATGATATTGTGCAGTTAATGGCTGATGCTATAAATGGTGATGCTGTAGTATACGATTGACAGAAATGCAACATTAAATCAATAAAATAAGTTATTTAAACAACACTGTGAAAATTATCTTGTATGCAATATACAAATATGCATCACAGACATTTCAAGGCCCTAAATGACACATTGCAGGTTGTTGTTTGTGAGTTTGCTTTATGAGGAAGAGATATTTTCTACTTCATAAGGATTCTGAAATATGACATTTCCTTTTGTTCTTGTCAAGACAGAGAAGTTGTAAAGATGATAATAATTGCTACCATGTGTTTTGGAAGTATGTATGATTAGCATACTATGTTTGCCTCGCTAAAAAAAAAGTGTTATACTTGTGGCTAATTCTTTAAGAGCAGTTATACAGTATTCATCATCACATCACCAAGAGTAAAGAGAAAGACTTGTACATTGACAAAGACAGAGCTCAGTGAAAGTTAGGAATTTCACAGTCAGATTTTCACAAGGAAGAAAAAATAAGAGGAAATTTTCATGTGAATTAATTTTTATTTTCATATTCTGTAATGATACATAGTAAGATTGTAATGGTATCATTACAGAATGATCTTGAGGAGTGCAGGACATGCTGTACAATGCACTGGAACTCACACTATTTATATGCTCTTATTATTTCTACAGCCTTAAAAAAAAAAAAAAAAAAAAAACCAGCAGTTTAACTAACTGTGGTTTAGCAGAATTTTACAATTTTTTTCTGCTCAAAGCAATGTGCTTTGCCCTCTGGCATCT
>VXBB01004282.1:182390-201394 GCA_013399915.1 Illadopsis cleaveri
CTAAATGACACATTGCAGGTTGTTGTTTGTGAGTTTGCTTTATGAGGAAGAGATATTTTCTACTTCATAAGGATTCTGAAATATGACATTTCCTTTTGTTCTTGTCAAGACAGAGAAGTTGTAAAGATGATAATAATTGCTACCATGTGTTTTGGAAGTATACATGAATAGCATACTATGTTTGCATCATTAAAAAAAAAGTGTTATACTTGTGGCTAATTCTTGAAGAGCAGTTATACAGTATTCATCATCACATCACCAAGAGTAAAGAGAAAGACTTGTACATTGACAAAGACAGAGCTCAGTGAAAGTTAGGAATTTCACAGTCAGATTTTCACAAGGAAGAAAAAATAAGAGGAAATTTTCATGTGAATTAATTTTTATTTTCATATTCTGTAATGATACATAGTAAGATTGTAATGGTATCATTACAGAATGATCTTGAGGAGTGCAGGACATGCTGTACAATGCACTGGAACTCACACTATTTATATGCTCTTATTTTTTCTACAGCCTTAAAAAAAAAAAAAAAAAAAAAAAGCAGCAGTTTCACTAACTGTGGTTTAGCAGAATTTTACAATTTTTTTCTGCTCAAAGCAATGTGCTTTGCCCTCTGGCATCTCTCCTCATGGGCTCTAAAATGTAGGGCCAGTGTGAGGGCAGTGTAGGGAAGGAAAGCAGCATGTCCTGGGCAGCACTTGCCAGTAGCTTTCTTACAAAACTAATTCTACAAATTCCAACTAGGCATACTGAACTTTCACCAAGAGAAGCCATGCTGTTTTCATGATGAGCAACTAAACACTTTCAGTTTCTAGCAGGTCGAAACTGGGACTATCAGTTTTGCAGGCAGGTCAGGACTATTTTGATTAGTCCAGGTTCTCTGACATGACCATAACATTTCAAAAAAATACATTACTGTCAGGATTTAAAAAGTTTCATGTTTACATACAAAAATATCAAAATGCAGTAGTTTAGGAACACTTAGAATTGTCTGGTATAGAGCATCACTGTAAAATATTTATTTATTAATCACATTCTTGTTTTAAGTGTAATCTCACAATATCTGCACTTTTAGGGTGCCTTTATATACAGTAGGAAAACAAACAAACAAACAATTCTGCAATACCAGTATTCTTATCCTAAAACATGTAAGACAAGACAGAAGAATTTAGCGTAAAATATATTTCTCACAATTGACCATACAAGGATCTAGATGATCAATTTATAATGGTATTGTGGACATTTAAAGGTAGATGAATTAAAACTCCATTTTGTAGGTCAAAATTTCCAAGCAAAATAAATGTCTTAACTAGAAGTTCTTTGTCTTTTACTTATATAGTTCTATTTTCCTGTACAGCTAAGTGTAGATCTAAACCCATTGTTTTTTTTTCAAATATTTGTTCCTGTAAGTTGGTTCCAAAGCTGGGTTGTTTGGTTTTTGTTTTTTTTTCTTTTTCCTTTGAAATCTTTTGCTCTCTTTATTTACTGTAAGGTTTTTTATTTAAATTTTATTCTGTTCAGCTCTGTTCATATTGAAAATTTGTTAATTCTCAGAAATTATAAGAAAGAAATACATGCATTACTTCAAAACCTCAACAAAACATGATTTCATGCGTTCAAGACATGCTTCATTTCTTTGCCAATGGAAATGAAAAGCACCAAGGGCTTTCTAGACCCATGATATTTTAGTCACACCTGAATTTTAGCTTAATTTTGTGTGTTCAATGAACCTCAAGAGTTTCCACATGTGTTCTAGAAGGTCCTGCCAGTGTCAGACCTTCTCCAGCCCATCCCATCAGTCTGGCTTCTCCCTGCAAAGCAGCTGTAGCGTAAGCCATAACTGCAGCTGGAAAGAGCAGGGAAAAGAAGGTGAACTGTCCATATAAATATGGAAACAGTGTTTCCCCAGCCTATCACAGGTGTGAGCATAGCCTCTTATCCGTGATCCTACAGAGATGGAAGTGAAGAGATTGTACTTGGGAAAAAACTCAATGAAGAGAAATGGAAAAACGGGATAACAAATAAGAGAAAACAATGAAGCACAATAGGGCACAGAGAAACAAAAAAACCCTGCCAACCAAACCAAAACTAAAACAGGATTCCATTAAATAGGATTCAAAGCAAGAATGGGAAATAAAAAAATGAAGCAGTATATATTCCACAATAAATAATACAAAATAGATCTTAATATACAAATGTAGAACAATAAACTTAACTGTTGCCAGCAGTGACTTAGAAAATTAGATCAGGAGAAAATGACAGTATGACCAATTTCCCAGCTGAAAATTGTGGTCACTGTAGTGACTTGCCTACCCAAATAACACCAAAGTTTTTATTTATGGCCTTCCATTGATTTCATGGGAGACCTTTCCTTTGAAGACTGTTCTTTTTGAAATGACACATCATGTAAGACTAGTATTTGCTGACACCAGGATGTCATTCTCAGAAATAACACCTCTTTAAGGTGCTGCTTCCATAGCAAGGCAGTGACACAGCATTCCTCCAGTTTCCAAAAGTTAATGCCCAGAGGTTAAGAGAATGGTTAGCACACAGGCAATGGCTTTAAATCGTCTTAACACTGCACTGACTTAGTGTAGTTTTAGCAGAGTAATGAGTTACAAATAACACTTGTACACATACGCCTTTAATTCAGAGTTCAAGAACTACATGAAATGAGTTTTGTGACCTCGATCCAATTGCCAGAAGCCAAGAGTCCAGATCAATAAAACCATGGCCTCAAAGGAGAGTAATTAGCACCCTGGCAGAAAGTGCCATCGCACTTGGCAGGCACTGAATGGTCAAAAAGTTACATCTCTTCTGTCTTTTCAGAAACATACCATGGAAAGAAAATTTTTTACTGCTACTCCTCAGGTTGAACCTAAGATTTAGACTCAGCAGAAAAACTAAGTCTTCAGAAAGATATATCAAGCATTTTTCTTGGAAATTAGATCTTTATAAGTAATTTGGTATGTCTCATACTTAGTCCAGTTTTAAATGGAGTCATTACCACAATAAGCAGAATAGTATATTTTGACTTCTGATTTCCCACATCACTCTCAGAAGGGAAGACCTGCTTCTTATTATATTCAATTTCATTTTGAATTTCTTAATGCAAACTAATTATCATCTATCTTTCACCATTCTGTGCAATTTATCTGTTTACTGTCCCAACAAATACACTGAATGATGGCACTTTTGGGACCTTTGCCCACATCATTTACTTATGAAATCATAAATATTTCCTGGACTGCATTAACAAGAGCAGGAGTCTTTTGAAGCACACACTTGATAATATTGAACAATTCAAGTAATGCATTAGGAAATAACATTTTATCCATAAACCATCTTATTATTTGCTCCATCCCTTCTATTTATCACTCATCAGATCACAGTGATCTACTGTGTCCTGTTTGGACCACCAAGTTAAACAAAGGCATCTAGAAGTTGAAGAAAGGTAAGAAGAGACATGTCAAACCAGTCAATTCTTGAGTACTTGCCATGTGAAGAGAGGCTGAGAGAGTTGGATTTCACCCAGGAGAAGAGATGGCTGCAGGGAAAGGAGCTGGGACAAAAAAAAAAACCCAGACATCAACTGAAATGAGACGCTTAAGGCTAGGTATAAGTTGTTTTCTTCTCTCAAGGGTGGTCAAGCATACAAGTTAACTGTTTAATCATCCCCTGAGGTTTTCAAGCCCTGATTGGAGAAATCCCTAAGCAGTCTGGTCTGACCCCAGAGCTGCCCCTGCTGATCTGGGCAGGATGTGTGACTACGGACCTCCCAAAGTCCCTTCCGCACTAAGGGACTCCGTCATGCTACAGCTGTAATGTAGGGATGAGCAGGACATTAACTTCAAAAGTACAGCATTACAGTGCTAATTAGTCCACTGACATTAGCTAATGTGAAGAGCTAATGTCAGTGGAGTCAAACTGTTGCTGTCACTGTGTCATATTGGTACTGCCATAGCACCATTCTCTATGTCTGTTTTGGAAGAGGACTCCTAACCTTGTGAAGAAGCAATGCTGAGAGAGAAACAAATCACACACATTGTCTATTTCCTGACTTTCCATCATCTAATCACATTTGCTTTACTAGAATAAACTTCTGGTATGAAAAAATGAGAGCTGCAGAAAAAAGAACTAATCTTTGTGGCTAATTCTACATTTTGGTGTTACTGCAAGACCTGTGTTTCCTCTCTTACAACCAAAACCTCATTATGGGTGAAAGCAAACTGTTCATCTTTGTAGAGCTAAGAGTATAGCAGCACAATTGCTGCTGTGGTGTTCTAACAGCAATAATAATGGAAGTAAAAGGCCTTATGAATAAAATATCAAAATTTTTATCTGAGTGTTTCTAGTATCTGCCTCCTTCCTCTGGAGTTATGCCCACTTTTTCCAGT
Organism: Illadopsis cleaveri; assembly: GCA_013399915.1. Classification (NCBI taxonomy): domain Eukaryota; kingdom Metazoa; phylum Chordata; class Aves; order Passeriformes; family Timaliidae; genus Illadopsis; species Illadopsis cleaveri. The sequence continues at coordinate 186,788 of VXBB01004282.1, forward strand.
TCCAGTGTGTTCAGGTTTACACATTCCAGTGTGTTCCAAGGTGGATAGTTTTAGTCATCTTGAAGACTGAGGATGTTTAGGATGAGTTATGGGTATCCTGAGGTCTTCATTGAGAGGAGTGTGGTGTTAAGGGTAAGGCACTTTTCCTCCTTGGTGCTGTGGCTTTCTTTTAATACATTCTCCCTTCCCCAACTCCTCCCTTTCTCCTGCTTCCAGGGAAGAGATGAAAGCTGCCCCACAGCTCCTCTGCACCCCCAGAGGGCATCTGTCCATCCAGCACTGCCAGGATTTGCCAGCCCCTTCCCCATTGGCATTTCCAGAGCCGGAGCTCAGACAGGCTGGGCAAGGAGAACCCAGCTCAGCCTGCTTAGGACAAGGACAGCCCCTGGGATACAACTGATTCCTGCCCCCATTACAAACCATATTTACAGGGCCAGAGCTCACCTGAACTCTCAGCAGAAGATACCATGGATCATAATCCTGGTGCCTTAAGTTTTAGCTTTCATATTTTTCAGATTCTCTGCTGCCTAGGGGTGTAGTTCTGAGCATCATATTAAGTGCCAGTAAGCTCTNTGACTGGTTTGTATCTGTTAGTAAATAAGTTAACTAAAGAAGTTAACTTAAAATTTTGAAACAAAAAGGAACATTTTATTTCTCTCCAGATGTGATGTCTTGAACTCTATCTATCTGTCAGTAATATGAAGAGGAGACTTTGATGACATTCATGTGGAAGACATAAGAGATAATGAATACTCTATCAGGTGAAGTTTCCAATAAAAACCTGTCTTAATTATGTGGAAAGGGAAAGCAGATATTTGAAGTGTCATGGTGAACACTGACAATTTTTAGGATATTATGAGTCAGACTTCAAAACCTTTCCCTGACGAAGAGATGAATAAGGTGAAAAATATTATTAAGGTCTCTTCAGAGAATAGTTTATATGGAAACTGATGTTGAGAATGTACTCATGTGAAAATTGTTCAAAGCCGTGTGTATCAGGGAGGTGCAAAGATGAAAATATTTCTGGTCACAGACCATGGATCTTATTGTGTACTGACCATGAATCTGACCTGCCAGAAGACTTTCGTCTGCTAGAGGCTATTAAAACTCTATGATAGATTAGTCATGAACTTTAGGAGAAGAGGTGAGGATCGTGCCCATGTTGATAAATTAGGTGTGGGTTTGTGATCTAGGCTGTGTCCTCGGTGGATGATTGAATACAGAATCAAAGAAGAGATGAAAGTGAGTATTTTATCCACTGAGCCATCCTTTTTCTCAATTTCTTTTTTATTTCTTTTCCCCGGTATTTTGTTCATCAGCTGCTGTTTTGCAAAATTCATGCGTGTTTGAACATTTTGAACTATGTTGTGTTAATTAAATTTCAACTTCTGAAGTATTAACTAACCAAGCAACTTTTTGAGTCATTGATTCTTAACTGAAGGCTTACTTAATTTTCAGCAGTAGGTTTTTTATCCAATTACATTTATTTAGAAATATATGAGAAACAAACTTGCAGAATCAAACATAGAGGAATGTCTTTAAAGTTAAAACTTGAGATAATTCAGTGCAATACATTTTTTAAAAAAATATCAGTATGAATCTTGTCAACAGTCAGGGCAGAAAAGCATTGCTTTTCATTAATATGATTTATGAAATCAGATCTAATAATGGATGAACACTTCAGACAAAAAAAAAAAAAAAAAGAAAAAAAAGAAAGGTGGAGTTAAACCAACCTAATTTACAGAGAAATACCTTTGATACATGTGAGGATGGTATAAGAGTTAAATGAAAATAAATATGATTAGGAGTTTATAAGTTTTAAATAAATTTAGAGACATTTTGAAATAATTTGAATAAGCACAATTAGACTTACTTTCCTTAATATTACGACGTTTGTCATATTGATTAACAAAGTTGCATCTATTTGGAGAGCTTTTAAAATGCATGTCTTTGACTGCAGACACTAATGAGCTCATTACAGGTAACACAGCCACTCTTGAACCTCTGCCTAAGCAGGTTAAATGGTGTGACCATTTGTTGCTACCAAATCCTCTGAGCTGCTGTGTAGAAAATGATCTTACTCATTTTTTTTAATAACTCACATGGTAAAAGTGCCTTTCTATGCAACTGAATAGGGAGCAGCCGAGAAGAAGAAAAGGCACCGAGCTTCCATGTTTTCATTCATAGATCAGAAATGATTTGTTCAAGCTTCCCCCTAGATTTTCTCAAGTCATGTCCACAGTGACCCAGCCTTCCCCCCACTGGGTAAGCTTGAATCAGGACCAGAGTAGCATTCACAGGCTGCTGTTGCCTTTAACCTTTCTTTATCAAGACTTCAAGCACTGCACAGTTTCAGCTCTCTCTGCGTTCTTGTGTTATAACAGATTGAGCCTCAACAAAGAATCAAGGGTAAGAGTTCAGTTTTAAATTTTGTCATGGTTTTCTAGATGAATTTAAGCAGGTCACTCTTCATTCTGTTCCCATTTTCCTATCTTAAAAGAGGAAGAAAAAATAGATTTGCCTCTCTATGAAGTCCTTTAATATGTATAAATCATAAGTCTCCACAAATCCTAGGTATTACTACTGTCTGCTTCATTCTACAGTAAAAGGACTGAGCAGAACACTTGATTCAAGACACAACATCTATAATCTATCTTAGTTTGTATTCAAAACAGGGAAATTTGTGGGTTTTTTTTTTAATAAAATGAAAGGAAATAAAACCCTCTTGATTATGTGTCAGGGTGTGGTGTTTCTAAAGCAGCTGCAGTGTTTGTCACTGAAATGTGTCAGTGTGACTCCACTCTGAAACTGCCTTTCTTTGGACTTGAGCAACTGACATCCACAGACACCCACAGGTCACCCACGTTGTCTTTAACAAAGTGTGTATATTTAGAAAAGATTTGTGCTAAATACTTAAAATGTCTCAGGATTTCCTCTGTTCTAAAAGGTTTGTGACCTGTTTAAAGACTGGCAATGGCACAATGGACTTAAAAGCTATAAAGAAGTTTCTTGTTTATTGGGTTTGAGATTGCAAACTTATTTTTTTCTTGCAGTTTTCCTGACTTTAAAGAAATGTTCATGAATTTTCATTTAAACCTTCAACACTAACTCTTAATTTTAAATGGTTCAACTAATAGTTAAAATTTGTTTCTTAATTCAGGTGTTCCAAAATTAGCTTGCACAAAATCTACTGAAGGCCACTGGTAATCTGCCATCAATGCAGAAGTCAAGTTTAAATTGTGNCAATTCTTTGCATGCTGCAGCTCATCAGCTACAGCTAATGGGTTTGAATATTAATTACACAAATGCAGCTTTACATTTAATGCATATATAGATACATATATATGTTTTTATGTATATAAAAATTATATATTTTAAATTGAATTGTCTGTTCTCATAAACAGTTCTCTGGCACTATGCAGCATGTAATTCCATGAGATAAAGTGCTTAAGAAAGCATCAGAGTGATTAGAGTGTGGTCTAAGGAGATAAGTCACACAGTTTTCCAAACCTGACTGTACACAAGAAGAAGCTAATAAAGGTAGGAAAGAATTTGGTAATTACTAGTTAATCAAAATGATAACATGAAAGGAAAAGAAGCATACCTTGATTAATCAACTTTTCATCACTCCTCCAGCTGCTAAAAGAACAGGAAACAACAGACTAAATGCATCACCATGGCGAATTCACAGGTAAAGGACATAATTTGACTGCATACTTTGCTTAGTTTGTAACTTTATTTTGCAAGTGACTGAGTTTAAAAAAAAAAATCCATCTAGCCACCTAGCTAGGGCTAGTATTTACAGTTCTGTAAACACATCTATTACTGTCACATTCCTATTATTTTGGAATATTATGTTTTTAAAAAAATTAAAACTGTTTTGGAAAAAAAAAAAATACAGCATTTTAGTCCTGAAAAATTCACTTCAGAAGCATGAGAATGTGTTGCAACTTCCACTTTCTTCTACACATTGTGAAATTAAAACAAATCCTTTATTAGCTCAGGAAAAAAAAATGTTCTAAAGACAGCAAATAGAACATTTTAGGGATCTTTTTGAAATATCTCTTTCCTCTTAGAAAATCAAGCTTCCAAAACTGTCAAAAAGTAACTAAACTCATAAGAAGTTTAAATGTTTCTGTCAAAAACAAATAAATTTCTATATAACTTTCACTATAAACACTACTATTGCTGTTCTTCCTCTTAAAACCTGTCTTTGATGCATCATGCCTTCATTTAGTTTTTCTTGTACTTTTTCCATAATTGACCTCCAATCTTGCAATTTCCACTTAGAGGGCAGGTTTCCACATGGAAATTTCACTAATTTTGGTGAGATGTTTGAGTCTTGCTGAACTGAGAGCACTAGAGAACAGAAGGCTTAGACTCTGTTAGGTAGATACACAGAGAAAAATAAATGTTCCTTTAAGAACCATGGTTTTGTTTGGGATAGGGATTTTGCATTTTATGTAACAATTATTTAGAGTGACCCCACAGCTTTGGTGCAAAAAATAGAAACTTGAGCTTCTCACTTCAAAGGTCAGACAAAAGACACCTGTTCTACAGCTGTTCTCTCTTACTCCTTCCAAGCCCTTTCCTATATTTTCATACAACACAGAATGGTTTGGGTGGAAAGGGACCTTACAGATCATCCTTACAGGCAGAAACACCTTCCACTAGGCCAGTTTGCTCAGAGCCCCATCCAACCTGGCCCTGAGCACTTCCAGGGATGGGGCAGCCACATCTCTGGGGGAACCTGTTCCAGTGCCTCACTACACCCAGAAGGAAGAATTTCTTCCTTAAATCTAATCTAAAACAAAATCTGATGATGATAAATACCAAGAAGTTGTATTTGCAGTGGAATCCTAGCTAGCTCTGAATTAATACAAGAAACTTTCCTTACCAAATTATTTAAATGTTCCCTTTCAAGAAGTCACACAGTAATTTATAGAGCTTCAGCTAAGCTACAAATATTGTCAAGTGGCTAAATAGGGTTGTAGTTGAACAATTTTGATTATCTTTTCCTTTTTCAGACATCATACTGCTACAGAATTCATTTTCTTTAAAATAGAAAGTCACCAACCTAATTTACAATTCACATTTAGGCTGTAAGTAATCTTTCAAATGTTTAATCATAAAATTAGTCCACTCTATAATGCAATATCTGCAGGATCAATATGGCATGATTGTTTTGAGAACAGGGACTTACCATTGTGAGTCACTGGCTTTAACAAGGATGAAGACAGACACAAGTTATTGCCAGCATACATACTCTTTAGAAAAGATATTTTAAGAATAAAGAAAAAAGAAATAATAAGAAACTTTAAAGAGGATTAAAAAATAAAGAGCACATTAAAAAAATCAAATTTTGAAGACTGCTTAGCTACACACAAACCATGTTAATATATATTTCCATTTTATTCTTGTGTGATGCTGAGTTCTTAGAACATCAGGTTCTTTTATATAATCAGGGTATTCTACCAAATTACTATTAACAAGGTCATCACCTGCATGTTAAGTTGGAGTTAATATAATTTAACAGTGTTTGAACAGTACTGCTCAGATCTTTAACCTCAGAAAAAGCACAACTAAAGATGATCAGAGCATTTTCACTTCCATTAGCTGTCATTGCTATAAATATATATATACCCATATGTATATATTATATACAGATTACATACCTCTAAATATATTTAATCCATATATCTTCTTTTCACAAACCCAAAAAAAACAAGCTTTCTGGTAAGACATTAGAAGTGTTTTGAAGCTGTGAACTATATTCACAAATCATATTTTAGATGTCTTGTGATCCTACATGTAGGTTGATTATAGTGTTTTTTCAAAGATTATGTGGTTCAATAAGGTTTTTCCCAGCTACTAATTTTCAATTTTCAAAATGAAATATTTTCTGCTGTTCATGAATGTTCCATATTCTATGAACAAGAATATATGAACATGTATGCTCCTACATGTTAACCTTCAAATGGGTTAAAGCCACTTCTTCCCTCATTGGAAACACAAATCAGAGGTTACACAGCTACCCTCTGTCCCTGAAAAATATTTTTTTCATAAATATATTCACTTCTGTGGTCTAAGTCTGACTTTTAATATTATTTCTACATGCTTGTAGGGGGGTTAATTATAAATCACAGTAAATATATAGTAAAAAACCCTTGAAAATGTTATTTCTGTAATTCCCTAATAATATTTCTCTGCAGTTTCCAACTGGTAAATTGCATTAATGCCTTAAAAGAAGCACTGATTAGAGAAAGAGTTCATGGATTTCTTTTAGGTAAAGTGGTAGCTCTGTGAGCTAAACCCACCATAACACAACATATTAATTATCATCAAGGTGGTATTTTCTTGCAGCAGGCCAGCTGTGTTCTATATTGATTGCAAAACAAGTTTCAAGCATTCAGATCTTAAGGAAAAGCCATTTTTGATTTTAAAATTCTTATTAAACGATCAACTCTTCCTGCAGATAGGAGAATAAAGCTCTCTCATACACACAGTGTAGCTGATTTTTTGCATCAAGTCTCAATGCACCCAAATGGCATAAAAACTGCCACATAAAATGATCTATGTAGTCAAAAACATTATTTTTAAGTGTTAAGCTAAGATATAGAAATTGTCTTCATCTGGATTACTGTTTTGGATTGCTTTCTCTTTCTTCTGCCATGCTTCTAAATGCTTTTTCAACCAGTGGCCCACTCTTATAAAGTCTAAGACTTTTTAAAAAAAAGGTTTGTGTGGACTAAAATCCAAGTTATTATATTGATAAAAGAACTAAAGAATAAAGATTATATCGGAAGTGAAAAAGGGAAGAGTTTTGGTGGAAGAAAAAAAGAGCCAATCCAGTCAAAGTCATTACATCTTCAATCAATTACTATTATTTCTAACCTGGGCCCTAGTTTCATATTCAGGATTAATGGCTACCTCTAGTGTCAATATTGGAAGGGATAATTGATTTTGGTCTCTTTTAGTGTGCTTCCAGAGGGCTTCAAATTCATTTCTAATTTGAAATATATCCTCAAATATAGACAATAGAGAGATACTGCCTTTCTCTATAAAATGCTTCAGAATGTGCAGTTTTTAAAATATGAGGAAAATAAAAAGAGAAAAAGGAAGAATAATGTTTAATGAAAAAACATAATCATCTCATAAACAACATGTGTTGATACAAGGTAACCCTGATTTATGTGAGTAATACATTTTGCACATAAATAACTATTGCTTTTATATGTTGAAAATACATTTTTCTTGCATTGATGGTTTATATTAAATTTATTCCCTCCATACTTTCCCTTCACCAAGTTAGAGAAGCAATTGGTTTCTCTAGGTTGATTCAAGTAAGGATGTATTTTATGGGTTCTGGCATGAGTCAGCCATCTTTTGTAGTCTCAGATATGAAAGGGACTCTCAGCAAAAATCTTCCCTGGCTGGGGAATCCTACAACATGCTTTACATTTTCTAAGCAACAGAAATAAAGACCTCTCATGCAAAAATTTTGGCTGAAGTCTCTCCCAGTTGTCAAGGACTTTCTGTTGTCCTTTGTAGGCTGGTTTTCTTGGGTCATGACTTGGTCCAGTCACAATTCTGCCGAGCTGGATTTTCTTATTCTCTTTTTCATCTTTAGTGATTTGATTACCTTTCTTTGGGCCCTCCATCCCTTCGTTGTTCTCCACATGAAGTGCAATATATTGCAAATCCCATCACAGCAGGAGGCCTTAGAAATACAGTTGAAGTCCCTTCTCCTGAGCAGGCTACAGGGGCCAGGAGCAGCCCAGTCTGGCCTGTCTCCCTGTCTGCCCACAGGCAGTGAACAATTTCCTGGTAAAACCCCCTGCTGGTTCCCCCTCAAAGCTGGAAAGACACACTGCTTATTCCTATGCATTCTTTTACCTGATGTGTGGTCTAAATGAGGTAGAAAAACAAATAAAGCATGGTATGGAAATTGGGGATATGGTACCCCAGGGAAGACAGGCAGGGGCTACAATGTCTGGTATTCCATCATGTAGGAATTTGATGCACCTAAAACTGCACAATATGGTTTTAACCTGCAGGTAAAGACACCTGGCCAACCTCCAGGTAAAGGTCATTGGAGCCTCAGTACATGGCTCTCCTCAGGTAGCCAAACCTCATTGTTTTTCCATTTCAGTAGGAAGCTTTACCTGTCCCACCTTCGTTTGTGAAGATGTCCAAGCTACGTACACACATCAGGACATGTATCATTATGTGAATAAAGGCAGGGAAATATGACTATAGTTTTAATAAAATAACAATTCCTGACTATATATCCTGTCTCAAATTCCTCTAACACTGCAACTTCAGTGTTCTCTTAATGAAAGTGAGCCTGTAAACATTAGAGACATATCTATGTTTATGCATCTGTAAAAATTCAGAATAAAATATTAACTACACATATTTCACACATTTGATAGGTAGGACATTGAAATGATTTTTCTAATATTCCTAAATTTTACTTTTATAACTATGGAACATAAGTCTGATATTATTTTCTCAGCCATCTAACCAGACTATTCCATTTTGGATTTCGTTATTGAAATGTTTTTCAGTTTGAAGGAAGGTATAATAACAAGATGAAATAAAATCAATTTGTACTCCAAAATCAAAATTACTTTGAATGAAGAAAAAAAAGCTGACTAAATATCACACTCTGAATCTATTTCTTCTTATTTACAACCATTGAATGAAAACAATAGATCAATTTAAGAATAAGTTATAAAAGACTTTAACTATTCTCTGTAATTTTTATTGCATTCATTCTTTTTGTTTGGTTTGTGGTAGGTTTTTTCCTAGCTGGTTAATCAGAAATTATGATTCCTTCAGCAATTTTTCATTGACCCTGTGGGCTTATTAAGGTCAAATAACAAATGTCATTGTTTACATTCCTCACCCCCATTATTTACTTGACAATATTTACTTGCTAAACAATATGGATTTCTGACCTGTACTGAAATCAATTACTTAAAAGAGCTATTGGTCCTAGAGATGTAGATTTAAAAATAAAAAAAAGAGAGAGAATCGGTGCACTTACCCGGCCATGCTATATGTCATGCCATCACAGACAGTATGTTAATTGTTTAGCATACAGAACAGGAGAACAAAGCCCCCTCCATGAGGATTAGTTCATGCCTTGGCCATGCTGTTCCCATTGCCACAGTAACACCTGGAGAACCTCCTCTTCCTTTGTGCTGCAGAGTCATTCTCTGCTGTCGACATGCAGATCCCAGCACAGCTACTGTGGGGTTTTGACACAACAGGGGTTATGAGTATTTACCTTAGATTGACACATAAATGTGTTAAGTACCTACTAAATACTTAGTACACAGGTATTTTATTTGCTTTTCTCATTTTGAATAAAACACAAATACTTTTTTTTTTTTTTTTTTAATGAGAGTTTGTAAAGTGTAGCCCTGACTCCATGCCTGAGGTGTTTTGGTTTTCTGAAATTCTTTTCCCAGGGAATTTTCTGTAAACAGGAGAAAAGTTTTTGTAACTGTACCTATGTTATTCATTCCTTTTCTTAGGGGAGACTTCTTCTTGATGTCCCTCTGGTCTGACCAATGTGATTGAAGAGGTTTGCCTTTGGTTTACCAATCAGATAAAAATAGTGTAAAATAGTATAAAATAATAAACTAGTATAAAAGGGAGACACATCCCAAAAATAAAGGAATTAATAACATAGGTGCAGTTACAAAAACATTTTTCCTGTTTATAGAAAATTCCCTGGGAAAAGAACTTCAGAAAACCAAAACACCTCAGGCATGGAGCCAGGGCTACAGTAAAGTCTTTCTGATTAACAAGTAGTTTACATCTAATAGAACTCTAATACCTCTTGCTATATTGCGTCTTATACTCAGAATTTTGTGGTTTTCCTTCTTTGAAACACGTATGTTCTGAATATTTTTGGATGGAGTAGAAAAAGCAGTTTTAATTGACTGAGACAGTATCAAGGGGACAAGGCACCCTCTTTGTCCTGATAATTATTGATCCATAAACTGTGTATATAATAAGATCTAATGAAGGGATTGAATATTCAGATAAATGAAGAGGAAAGCAACTTTGCTGCTCTCAGCTCCTTTTATTATGCCAAATTTTTGCCAGGGTAACCCGAAATAAAAGGGAGAGTTGGACAGGAGCAATGCAGATCCGACCAATATGATTAATGCTACGTTCTTCCTTTATTTCACCTAAGATGGCAGGTTATATACTCTTCATATAGTTTACAGTTACAGGCATTCAGTGATTGGCATACAGTATGAGAAGGAATGCAAACAAACATTGTTTAACTTGTCCTTAAGGTGGCTAAAGTGGGAACACTACAAACCATACATAAAGAATCCCTGTCTTCCAGCAATCCCTTAACAGAAATTTCTAACTGTGCCACAAGGCTTCACAGGCCTCAGGGTGAGGCCTCAGCTGGGGTAACTCAGGTCTGGGTAGCTCATCCCTAAGAAAATCTGCTACACCAAATCATTGCCTATCTCACAGATTCTGACAGCGAGTACTGTGCCAAAAATTTCATAATTAAGTGAGAAAAATAAGTGTAAATTCACTTTGTCATCTTCTTCTTATGAACAACCTGTGGGATCAGAGATTTTAACAAACTTTCAGCTGACATGGAATGTCTTACTCTTTCTTAACTCTGAAATGTATTTGCATCAACTTCATAAACATCCAAAACAAACAAAAAATGCATTCAAAACTGTGCACCAAAGCCATCCAACTTAACTCTGGTCTGATCCTTCCATGTAAAGCTTCTCACTGAAATACAGATGCCAATTTCCAATACCTTATTCGATTAACACAACTTACCCCATGTATAAATATTTTTTCAGTGAGATAAATATATGCAAATTCAGTAGATATGCAGCTCAGATTTTTCACTGCAGCAAACAAATGAGCTCATTATGACTATTTTGGGCAGTAGCTGTCTATATTAAATACAGAGTCTGGTTTTGGTGACCAGTGAAGTGAACATATCATTATGATAGTTCCTATTTTTTAAACCACACATCTCTTTTGCCTGTGTGACTATGTAAAACAGCACCAAACTTTTAGCAGTTATGATGTAAAGAAGTAGAGTGAATAGATTTATGCTTGGAATGATATGGAAAAAAGCCCTTCAGAATATCATAAACACCTTTCTCACCTGTGTTTCCACATAAATGTTTAAAAAAGTATTCCCAAACCCTATTATTTCTGTTTTACAGATCCTAAAAGACAGTCTCACTACATCTCTATTTAGAAGTCATCTCTTCAAGAACAATGATCTTCAAGGAATTTTTTATGTTAATGATATCAAGGCCTATATCAAGTGTTCTGAAGTTACTACTATTAAAAATTTATATACCATAATTAATACTCAGAGATATGGGGAATGTTCCTTACTTACCTTTTTGTCAGGGAGAAATTCCAGTACACTCTGCAGTCAATTAACAGTTAAACCTGCCTAGCTCTTTCCACATAGGAATGAATTTTGTAATGATGGCAAGTGACTGAAACTGTGACTGCAGCAGAGCAGTGCAGGAGAGAGGAGATAATGCCCTATCAAATCACTTTCAGTGTTGGAGATTATAGGAACACCCAGGGCTGAACTTCCATTCAGCAGAAGTCATCCAAGAAAAGAGGGTATAATGAGAGACTTCATCTTAGAGCAGTATGCTCCTCAGCAAGAAAAGACTGAAATTTATCTAAAAGACTGCTGCTTATTTCCTGGGAGATGTTTGAATTGACTTTAGAGATAGCTGACTTGTTATTCCACTGGAAGGGCAGAACAGAGAAAACAAAATGAAACCAAGCTAGAATGAGAGCTAAAGGAGAAGGAATGCTATACTTAGGGGGTTTTTTTTCTTGTCTGCCTCAAAAAAAAGCAATTGCTTTTTACTTTTTCCCAGACTTAGTATTTTATTACAATAAATTTATTTTATTTCAGTTAAAAGTTTGCCTAGTGCTGCCAGACTCTCCATCACCACACAGCCCAGGGCTGAAACAGGGCATGGATTCTCAGCTGTGGTAATCTGAATCTCAGGACTGAATCTTCTGTAAGTGTCTTGGTCTGCATCCACCTGCAGGCAAGGATGTGATCCCTCAGTCTGATGACAGAAGGAGCTGGAAAAAGATGTGAGTGCACCCCTGGCAAGTGTAAACTGAAGTGCTTTTGAGGCTGTTTGCATCATCTCTGTGTGCATCACCCCTGCCTTATCAGGAAAGGATTTGAACAAGAGAGGGGCATTAAAAATACCTTCCAGAAACTAAAAATACATTTAGAGGAGGTTGGATAATATCTATATAAAACACAGCAACAGTGCCAAGATGTAAATAATAGATATAAAATAATAATGATGATTGACGGTCCTGTGAGCTGCAAAGGTAACATAAAGGCTTACATGACCACCAAAATCTGAGGTCAGTTTTATACCTTTCCAGAGAGTGCTGGTTAATCTCCCCAGGGTTCTGGAAATGTAGCCTGGCTGATGTAGGTGGACAACTGGTGTCACTGTAAGGAATCAAGGATCTGTCTGCCACTGACAGTGTGACTTAGTAGCAGCACTCATGACATGAGTTGGAATGACCCTCTTTCACAAGAGGTCATCCTAGCGTGATAGATATGCTGACTTGAGGATTCATACATATCCCTGAACCTGAGCAAGCTGGGACAGAAATTAGTTACTCTGGAATTCCTTCCAGTCTTCTCAAGAGCTCACTACCAACACACAGTGGAGGGAGCTTCAGCAAACCTTCTGACCTTTGAAACAAACCCATCTGGGACATCCTGCTCCTGCCATGTCTGCTGTGATTCCCTGATGGCTTTGAGTGTCTGTTCAGTCCTTTTGGTCCTTATCAAATTGACCTTACCCTACTAAGTCCACATAGCAATTTCCTCCTTTAAACTGATGTAAGGATAGTATAGACATTCTCTGATGTCACTAATATGAATTAGTGATTCACTAATGTGAATGTCACTAATGTGAATTTCTACTCTCAAACAAATCTTCAACTCTATGTCAATGTAAGACTGCAGACAAGTGTGTGTGGCATCCTTATTCTTGTACTGGTATTAAACCTTCATCAACAATTCTGCAGTGCTGGCTCTGACCACCCACTACACCTAATCTTTATCCAAGCTGCACCAGAAGTACTTTCTGGACAGTCTGCTCACCTCTGGAAAGAAGGACTGTCAGGGTGACAGCTGCCTGCAAAGGGAGGCAGAAAAGCCAGCAGTGAATCCTGAATATGAGGCACAGGATTCTTGAATTCATTTTAACTTTTCTGCATACAATTTATGTTTTCACTTGCTTTTTAGCAGGATGGTGGTAAAATATTGGGGGGGAGGTTTCTTCCAGAATTTTGCTACAACTTTGATTTTGGAAGGTATTACAATCCTTTCTTGATTAACATTTTTATTTGAACTACTATTTAAAGTAATTGAATATTTGAAGTAGCATTCTGAAATATATTTGCCTATAATATATTGAAGTTCAACTAAATAAATATTTAAGACTGTCATAAAAGGAGCAGGATTTCAGTTTAAAGAGAGATTATTTAGGGATTTTCTNGGGGCTTGAGCTGCTGCCCTCACCCCATGTCTGACCATTACTATTATAATTATTATTATTATTATTATTATTATTATTATTATTATTATTATTTTGATACTCTTGCTCTGTCCCAAAGCAATTTAGCAAAAGTAAAAAAAAGCTCAGACACTTCTTTAGTCTATGCCTGTTGCTGAGTGGAGATGTACTGAGCTATACCAGCATAATTCATAGAAATAACTGTTCAGGAAGAATGTTGATAAGCTTGTTATTTCTGCTTCTATTCTTTTACTTGCTTTATGCTGCTTAATAATCCTTGTCATGTTATTTTTCATTATTTATAAATGTGATAGAATAGGCAATATATTCTGTTCTATGGGGTCCAACTTTCACATGCAACAATAAGCCAGAGGGGGGAAAAATAGATCATGCACATCTATAAAAACTAGAAACTGTTGTAAGACAGAATTTCTCATGTTTCATTTTTGTGTCTCGGTTCTATATTTAGCTGAAGGATAGATTCATGCTTATCCATTTTCTTTCCTTGTTTCATCAGCTGTTTTTTAAGATTCTTTCATTTCTGGGTATTTTTATTTTCTTCCTTTTTGAGTGATGTATCAAAGCAGGATGTCAATGCTTCTATTTCCAGAAGGATGACAGTGGCCACCCGGTTGCATTGACTGGCCAATCTACAGAGACTGTCATGGTTCAGAGCAAAGGGAACAGAATGACCAGTGAATCAAGCAATTCACATTAGTGACAGTGCTACCCTGTTGGATAAATACACAGTGAGAGCATACCTTCAAGAATTTGAAATTCAAAGTGTGTATGAGTTTTCTTTCCTAAAACTGTGAGCAAAATGGAGTATTAAATGCATGATGTGCATACACCCATTGCCCCTATGTTCATGTCTGGCTCACATGTCAAATATGAACATTTTGTAGTTCTACCAAACAAGGTCATGCAGCTTGCTTCTGCAAACTTCTTATATGGACTAAAACTGGGAGGGAAACGGAGACCTTTTTAAAGTATTTGTTAAAAAAAAAAAAAA
>VXBB01004284.1:0-135505 GCA_013399915.1 Illadopsis cleaveri
TTATTTATTTATTTATTATTACTTCATTTATTATGACTTCATTTATTTATTTAATTTATTTATTGGTGATTTGTGTGTGTGTGCTAAGATTCAGGTTGTTGACATTTTCCCTTTATGGGTTCTCATGGAACAGATCTTATTGTTCACACAGATGCACTTATTTTTCAACTCAAGAACAGGCTGTTGTGTTAACCAGCCTTTCGTACCAGGATTGTTTTCACATGGGAACTTGCAAATTGCTTAACTACATTTAGAAGAGATGACAGGCCAGCTATTATTAATTTAATAGAGCAGGCCTGATTTTATGAGGCCTTTCTTTTATAATTCTTCTCCCCGTCACAACACACCGAGTTTCCAGGTGTCCCATACAGGGGAGGGAAGGCTGAAGGCATCACTCACGTGTTGTGTCCTCCCTTCTGTTCACAGGGAACAGTGTTCACTTTGGAATCCGAGGAGGAAGAGTATCCCGGGCTCATTGCCGAGGACAGCAATGACATCTACATCCTGACCAGTGACAACTCAGGGCAGGTGAGCCCCCCGGAGTCCCCCACGGTGACCACGTCCTGGCAGTCCGAGAGCCTGCCCGTGTCCCTGTCGGCCAGCCAGAGCTGGCACACGGAGAGCCTGCCCGTGTCCCTGGGACCCGAGTCCTGGCAGCAGGTGGCCATGGATCCTGAAGAGGTCAAAAGCCTGGACAGCAACGGAGGGGCTGAAGAGAGGAGCGAGAACAACTCTTCCAACTCCGACATCGTTCACGTGGAGAAGGAGGAGATTCCAGAGGGCATTGAGGAGGCGGTGGTGCCAGCTGGTGCTGCAGAGACCATGCAGGCAGCCTTTCCAGAAACCTCTGCTTCTTTACAGGAAATAAAACCTGAAATTGCTGCTGCTGAAAAAGCACATCCCTCTGCACTTCTGCGTACAAAGCAGGAGGAAAAGGGAAAAGCGGCCGAAGAGCTTGTTGAACCTGAAATCCCCGTGTTAAGTAAACCTGTCCCAAAGTTGGCCCCATCAGAAGAAAAGGCTGCACCAGAACCAGAGAAAATATTGCTTCCAGGGGAAAAAAAAGTGGGGAAGGAGGGCCACTTGGAAGAAATAGAAGAGAAATCCTCAGCTGCAGAGGAGAAGCCCATCCTATTAGAAGGGAAATCCATCCTGCTGTACGGCGGGGCCGCCGCGGTCGCTATCTTGGCCGTGGCAGTCGGGGTAGCGCTGGCGCTGAGGAAAAAGTAACAGAGCTCTCTTGGGGAGGAGGGGGGAGAGGAGAGAGCACATCCAATTTTTGTAGTTGTGTTACCTAAAGGTTGAGCTGCCTGCTGTTTAATTGGACATTCGAGTAACTCAGTGGTGATGAGGTGAGGTTGTTCAATACGCCTCCAGCTACGGACAATCATGTTTTTAGTAGAATCGGGGCGGGGACTGGTTTTTCGTGATTAAAGTACGGGGGTATTTTTAAAATAATAATTAAAAAAAATCTGCAAATTTAAGAACTTAAAAGTGCAGGTGCTGAAGAAAGGGGTGCTCATACTCTAGGAACTGGAACAGAGAATCCCCAGGGGAAGGGGAGAGCCAGCTGCTGCCAACCCCTGGCGATTTTGGCTCCTCAGATTGACCGCTATTGCAGCTGTGCTGTCTTGTCACTTCCCGTTGCGTCCCCAAGCCCCTCCTAACAAACATTAGCCAACCTGAGTCCTGTAGCGAGAGGCTGGTGTCCCTTTTGTCTCAGCTTCCTCTCAGGTACAGCACTGCTCCTCATAACCTTCCAGGTTCCTCCTAGGCCCCAGTGGGACAGTGCTTATTCTTACCTCTTGGCTCACACTGGTTTTGGCCCCTAACGTTTACTGGAGCCCCATCCTGTGAAGATGCTGCCTCTCTATAGCTGTATTATCTCTGAGCATCCTGGTGTTCCTGGGGCAGAGGTGCTGCCCAGGAGGGTGGGAGGGACATTGCTATTTGCTGGTTTGAGAATCCGTTTGCTCTGCTCCTGCCCAGCCCACTTTACTGCAACCCTTCAGTTACCAGAGGTACGAAATGGATGCTGGACACGGTGCCCTTGGGATCAGCCCTCTGATACCTGGGGAATACTCAGCAAAAACCCAGCAAAGCTGTGTGGAAGCAAGGCCAGTGCCTCAAGTGCAATTCAGATGTTAAACGCTCTGCTGTCCTGTGTCACGCTGCAGTCTGCATTGTCCTTCCCAAGTTAAGCACAGAGTGTATTTAGTCCTAACTTGGTCCTGCCTGTGACAGAATCCCAGATATATAAAGCAATGGATTCTAGTAACTGAGCAAAAGAGCATTAAACATCTCTGTCTGCTTGTTCCTGGCCTGGCCCGGAGTGCTGTGCAGTGCGATTTCTTTTGCGACTGTGAATCTGTAACTAGCTGAAATTACAGGTTCACAAATCATGAGCAATTTACTTTGGCAAAAAAAAGGAAATCCCCCTTCCTTCAGTCACAACACTTCAGGTGTGTGTGGAGAGAAGCCTTTCAATATTGCCCTACTCCTTCGTGGGATCCCTGCAGGTGTTCCTGTTTCAGCACCGTTGTGTGTCTGTCCTTGTCCATACTGCAGCTCCGTGGGGCTTCCCAGGCAGAACTGTGGATGCATCTCTGAGGGTTGGTGCTGGCACTGGGGCTTAGACCAGATGGAGGAAGGTGAAAGGGAACTGATGATAATGTAAAAAATGAAACATGAGCTTACGGGAGTCTTCGCAAAGCACAAAGACAAGGTACTTTTATTTCTAATTAACCATATCAAGAGTTCATCTCCTGATGAGCCTAGTTCTTAAGGGATCTCAGAATTAAGAGATCTTAGCATATTCTCTATTTTAGAATATTCTTGCTGCATTTTCCTATCCCAGAATGCTGGAAAGTTAGTCAGAATGTGTCAGATTCTGAGGAATTATTTTTGTGTAAGCTTTTGTGAAATGGATTTTCTAGAAAACTTACTGGGTTTTGAACTGTGTGTGTGTGAAGTTGAATATTAAGAGGAAGGATTGTGTATATACTGCCACTGTGGACTGAACTTGGGAGCTCTGGTGTTCTGAACTGTACTGTTGATCATTGATTGCTCTTCTTCCATGTACAAAACATAGCAGGTTGGCCTTATCAGAAAAAAAAAACGAAACAAATCTTTTATCACATTGCAAAATGGAATTGACTTTTTTTTGCCATTTCCTGGTGCCCTGCTGGTATTCACTGCTGTGCTGTGTCCCCAGAAAGGGTCGCTGGCACCTCCTCATGCCACAGACTCTGGCTCTGCCTTCCCACCACGGCAGGTCCCTCTGCTGGCCCCTTGCAGGAGCTTCCCCACGTGGAGGAAAGGGAGGGAATATCCTTCTCTTTATGCTCCATCTCTCACAGACATGCAGGAGCAGCTTTGCTTCGTTTCACATGTCGTGTTTATCAGGGATTGGCACAGTCTGAGGTGTAGCAAGGGCAGCTTTAATGCTTGGTCAGTCGGGGCTGATGGCTTTGCTGATGGCTTTGGGTTCTTCTCTGAGCACGTTCTCTGTGGGAGAGAACTGTTCTTAACCCACATCTCCTCCTTACTGAAGACAATGAACCTACTTTTGGTGCATCCCCACCTCTCCCCACACAGCAGGTTACTCTGAAGCAGAGATGGATTCTGTGGACACAATAACTTTTGTACCAACAGGGGGAAGGTGGAGGCAGGGCTGGTGTTATTTCATCTTCTCTGTGGATGAAGTTGTTTCAGTAGTAGTGTGGAGATGGGTAGAGGACAGACAAGAATAAATCCAGGCTGGCAAGGGAAGAAGTTGCAAACTTACTGCCACAAGGAGCCCAGTGGGGCATGAAATAAAAAGCAGTGAGAAGGTGGCAGCAGTAGTAAAGAAAATAAATGACTGTGTTAGACATTTTTGTGCTCAGGCAGAAGCCCTGAGTAGCTGGTGTGTTGCTACATTTCATGGAGATCAGTTGCACCTTATGTCTTGGTTGCTTGGTCTTTTCTGTATAATGTTCTCCTTCTGGGGTCAGAAGATTTGGCAAATCAGCAAGAATTTGCAGTGACCACACGTTCAGAAAATTTACTGAATCTCTTCCCTCTGGGAACACTCCAGTAGTTAACAAGGTCAGCTGTGGGGTTGAGTTCTGCAGTTTGGAGTCCTGTGGTCAGAGCTGGGATCACCAAAGAGGGGTAAGCTCAGATGTTCCTACACACCTCAGTGAGAGGCTGCTCTGGTAAGAGGTGTGAATTAGAAAACTGAAGTTTTCTTCCCCCCTATCTTCAAGTATATTTCAGTAATCTTAAACTGCAGGGTGCAATTACCCTGAAAGGTGTGATACAGCCTCTCTTCAGTGGATCTCAGAGCTGGCAGAGGGAAGGCAGGAGCTATAGACTTGCAAAGGGCATATAGAATTACTTTCACTTGTGTTCTCATCCCCTTCCCAGAAGTGCCTCAATATCTGTCCTCGAGTGGCCTGTACTTAACAAAATATCTACCTTAGACCCATTCTGTCTTCACTTTATCCTTAGCATACCCTAAAGCTGAGATGCTGAAACAGCAGAGGGCTGGATCTGTGAAGAAAGTGGGAAATACTTCAAGGAATTGCAGTGGGCAGTATGCTCAATAAGGAGCTGTCAAGGGAAGGGCTTTCAAGAAAGAGAAGGTGCAACTTGAATGCAGCTGTGCTTAATTCTAAGCTGTGCTGGAATGTTATGTTATGTTAGGCATCGTGGCTGGGAGCTGGGCAAGGACTTTGTTCAGCTGCCACTGCAGGAATAAGAGGCTGAGAGCAAAGACAGAATTCCTCTGTTGCCCAAAACCCCAAAGTGCAGATGCAGAGCTGTGTCCCAGCCAGTTGCAGCTCTGGTGATCTGGGTGGAGCCTCGTGGGCTCCTGGAGCTTCAGCAGATCCAGGCTGTGGGGGAAGTCAGTACTGCAGGAGTCAGCCTGGAGAGGAGGAGCCTCAGGGAACACCTTGTCACTCCAAAACACCTGACAGGAGGGAGCAGCCAGCTGGGGGCGGGCTCTGCTCCCAGACAGCAGCAACAGGACAAGGGGACACAGCCTGAAACTGTGCCAGGGGAGATTTAGGTTGGACATTAGGAAGAAGTTCTTCACAAAAAGGGTGATTGGACATTGGAATGGGCTGTGCAGGGAGATGGTGGAGTCACCATCCCTGGAGATGAGTGGCAAGGCTGGATGTGACACTCAGTGCCATGCTCTGGGTGACAAGGTGGTGTTTGGTCCTAGACTGGACTTGATCTCAAAGGTCTTTTCCAAACCTAGGTGATCCTGTGAAACACTGGAGGGGTGAGGCACAATAGCTGCTCTACCTAGTGAGGGCAGGAGCTGTGCATGACTTTAATTTGGCTTGGAGTGCTTAATTTCAGCACAAGGAAGGTTGCAAGTACAAGTATTACTTTGACTTCATGTAGCTACCTGTGTTTCAGAGTGCAAGCTCTGTATAACATAACAAAAAAAAGGGTGGGGGGAGGCAGGGGGATGTTTATAAAATTTAAGCCAGCACCACTTGACTTGAGTAGAGCAAGCTCTCAGGCCCCGAGGGAGCAGGGACTGCAGGGCCAGGTCTGGGCACCAGAGCTCAGTTTGTGTCTGACACAGTGAAGGGACCTGAGCAGGGCCAGGCTGGGGAATGACACTGGGTCGGTAGTGCTAAGTCCAGGGGAACCACAACACATCACTCAGCTCCACCTCCTTAAGTTAAATAATTTAATCACTTTTTTTCCTACTTGGAGCTGACTCTCAGTCTCTTGGGTAGGCTGACTTGCTTCCTCCAAGCCAGAGGTCTGTGGTCATGCTGTAGGAGTGGGGGAGCTCCTGTTGGCTTCCAGTGGAAGCTGCTTTTGATCTCCCTGCAGTATCTGCAGGGCAGGCAAGGGACATGTCAATGGGGACACTACAAACTGCAGAGGATGCATCTTACTGCTGTACCTTTAGGGGCTTTGTCCTCAGTTTTAACTTGCAGGATAAGCTTTTATTTAAGTATAAACCTAAAAACCCTCAGACCAGAAGAATGCCACTTGATCTGTTAAGTAGCAAAGACTAATGGGACTGACTCTGAAGTTGCAGGTTAGGGGATCTCTTCTGCTGGGCTTCTGCTGGGTGTAAGGAAATAGTGACAGACTTGCAGGGATTTTGGGTTCTGTTCTCAAGAGGCCTCCCTGGGGGAAGAGACCCTGACTGGTCCTCAGGTCACCCATTATCCCAGGAACTCCTCATCATACTGTTCCTTCCAATATGCAAGTGCAGCCCTCTTGGGGAAAACTGTCTAAAGCTTCCTGTGCCATTTGGTTAATAAAAGGGTTTCCACCTGGACAAGAACTTTCCAGCTTCATTGTTGAATATTCAGTTGAAGTGAAGGGGTATGTACATTTTTCCCTCTGCTAATGGGACACTGCTGTAAGACCATGCCCCCAGGTTGCACTTTAATAAATGGTACAGTTTTCAAAAACAACGTGTGGACTACATCTGTGCTTCCCCTCTCCCCTTTTAGTGCAGGCACCAGAAGAAAAGGTGGTTTTACTTACAGGAAACTTGCTTATGCAAGGCACAAGGACAGGACCAGAGTGTCTCTACTGCTGCCAGCTGCATTATAAGCCATGGTGAATTAGAACAATGCCACGAGTACTTGCACAAAAAAAAAAAAAATCAGGTGGAAACTGAAAGTCTGCAGAGCTGTAGTTTCAGAAGTGAAATTTTTATTTAAGTTAAAAAAAAACACAAAATATTTACATACTTGGAAAAGTCCTGAGGCAGCTGGATCACAGGTGACTCATTTTGCCACCTTTGCATGATTGTGTATCAAACAACCTGAGTCCAAGTTTGTTCAACCTGAGATGTGACAAGTTATGCTACTTTTTCTTAAACATATCCAGACTGCATTCCCAATAGGACTTGCCCTGTGCCTACCCTGCCCTTTTCTTTACAGTTTTTCCATCAGTTTCATTTTTCAAGCAAACACAGCTGTGTGGTGATTGATACTGAAATATCCTGGTGTCAGCCTTCTCTGGCCCCTCCATCACTTTGTTCCCTCTTGCTGCCAGCTCCTCATGCAGGCAGACCCGATCCCCACCACCCTGGGATGGTTCTGCTGCTGAACCACCATGGCCTGAAGCCTTCCTGGGAACAACATTGAGCAAGGCTCAGCTGCAGGAGCAGGGCTGGGAAGTGAAAAACTAAAGCAAAATGCTACAGCTGCTTAGGAAAAACACTGAGAGGGCAGGCCCTGTGTCCACTGAGCCTGCAGAGACACAGGCTCTGCACAAAGATTGCTGCTGCTAAAGTAAAAAATGCTGTAAAAGGAGCGAGGCAAGCACTAGTCCCTACAGGTGCTGGCAGAGCTGGCAGGGAGCTCATGCTACTATTGCTGCTGTGCTAGTCTACAAAAGCCTGTCTATAACCTGCCATTACTTTCACAGCTCGATCGTAAGAAGTTAAAAGTAAAATCAACTGAACTTCATCCACTAAGGACAATCTTCATGAATCCACATGCTCCACCCAGGGCTGGAGAGCTCATTCACCCAGCTAGAGGGAGAGAAACAGAAGGGGCATCATTAACAGCAGCAGGGATTCTCCTGCGCTAAACCCTGCCCTGTGCCTGCCCAGGAACCCGCCAGTGTCAACACTGCCACCTGCCGTGGGGACACGGCCCGTGGGGACAAGTGGGGGACAGCCCTCCCTGCCCTCGGTGCTACGAGCCAGCTGGGGCAGCAGCAGGGGCCAGTGTCACACGGGTGACCCGTCTGTGGTGTAACTCAGCACCTCGGGGCCAAAGTGAGTGAAGGGCAAGGCAGTGTTCAGGGACACGGCACGGTGACACCGTGCCCAGGGTGACAGTGACAGTGTGAGCCGGGCCCCTCTGCAGGTTGCTGCCAGCAGTGTCCCTGCCAAGGCTGCAGTGCAGGAGTGTCCCACAGGGCTGCAGCACAGCACAGCTGTGTCACCTCTGCTCCACAGGGGACAGGCTCACTCTCAAGGAGCACTGAGTGTTGACAGCAGTGCCTCCCCTCCCCTCCCCAGACTCAGTTACTGAAGCTGCAGCCTCCAGCCCGCCTTGCCTGGAGCTGCACAGCCTCCCCACCTCTGCTCCAGTGCCAACAGAGAACAAGAAGGGAATTGACCATTTCTCACTGTTTCTCTGCTAGTGTTAATTCTCAGCAGAAATTCCTTTCCCCTCCCAGTTCTCCCAAGCTCTGGGGAGCTGAGGAAGACAAGAGCAGAGACCTCAGGGTCAAGACACTGGGGAAATGCAGCCAATAGAGCTCAGGTCAGGCTTTCCTTCCCTGAGGGAATGAAAGGATCATTAACCAGAATCTTACTGGTACAGGGAGGAGAGGAGCAGTCACAGCTCTCTCTGCCCCACAGAACAAATGCACTCTGTGCACTGGCTGCTGCGAGAGGAGGGCAAGCAGAGACTGTGACATGACCCCCTCAAGCACACTCATCTCCAGAGCTCTGCAGGGACTGACATTCCCTTCTGGCCCAACCTCCAGAGCACTGCAGGGAAAGCAGCAGGCCACAGGCAGTTCAGAGCTAGGTCACCCCTCAGGGAATAACCCAGGCCAGCTAAAGAAGGCTGGCTGTGACTCCCACAGAGCTGTTGGACTCACCATATCAGCAATGTAGTCATGGAACTGCTGGTTCATGTAGTTCACAGTGGTGTTATAGACACGCAGGAAAAGGGAGGGCACTGTTTTCATAATTTTCTTAGCCAAATGCATTGCTAGCACCAGCTTGGCCCTCTCCTGCTCCATGTCTGAGGGGATGGACCGAACAAGCTCTCCCAGTACCCTGGACATGTGCCGCATTACCTCCTGTGGGGAAGGAAGAGGGATCTCAGTGCAGCAGTTGGGGCACAAAGGGGACCCAGCACAGCCTAACAACTGATCTGCTTGTTGTAACACTCCACAGGATGCTGCTCCCCTTCCTCCTAGCCTTGGCAGCCAGCCTGTTACATAAAAAACACCCCCAAAAAACTATGGCCCTTGATCCAGGTGTAGATCTAATCCTTCTTTCTCCTTTATTAACACAAGAGACCTCAACCTCTACTTCTCTTGCACAGCAGCAAGGCCTCTTAGATGCTGGGCCAACTGCATCCAGGAAAAGGCCACCCCAGCAGGTCACCCAGCCAGGCCTAAAGCCACTGCTACTCCCAGAACTGCACCTGTGAACACACTCCCAGCACCAGAAAAGGGTCTCACGACTTGCTCTCTCTGCTGTGCTCAGTAACAAGCACAAGTTAAGCTCCTGTCACTAACCTGCTCAGTTTTCACCCACATGATGGTCAGCAGATATACAGGACTTGGCACAAAAGTACAAAGCTCAAGTACTAAAACTAAGATTTAGCCAGATTGCTCATTTTGCAAGATAAGCCATGGGGCCATCAAAAGAAGGACAAAATGCCTCAAAGTCAGTCCTTCTCCACAACCCCCATTTCACCATCTGCAGAAAGGAGATGAGCCTAAGGAACCCAATTTACACATTAACTTCTGCCACTCAATCACCTCTAATAAATCCTCAAAGGTAAGTGGGATGGATTTTCAGATGCCTTGAAGTCACGGCAGGAAGGATGCAGAATATTTAAAAGGAGAGCTGCTTCAGGCTGCTTTTCACTCACCTCATTAGACAGACTCTCATTCCTGAAGTGCTGCACTAGGTCATTTACTACTCTTCCCTGGATATCTTTATCAAACTGGTCTCCAATCTCAGCCAGCCGAGCAGCAATGAGCCGGATAACCTCTTCATTTGTTGGAGACAATCCTGCCAACACAAAGAGCAGAATTCACAGGCTGTAGTCAGACCAAGTTCAGTGCAGCTCACAGCATTTTGCTCATCTCCCTTAGCAACCTCCTTCCCACCCCTGAGTGTCTTCATGACAGGTCTAAGCATGATTGCTTTAAGTGCACTCAGGTTGCTTACCAGAAATAGTGGCAAACAAGGGTTTGTATCTGTAGCTCAGGTAAAGTGCAGCCTCACTCTGCCCAAAAAAATCACTGCAGGACATCTTAGAACATCTCCAAACCAAAATTTGAACAGGATGTTTACAGCTAACATCTGCCCAGAGAGGGGAATTGAGAAGCTGTGCATGACCTTGAAGTCTTTTTCAACCTAATGGTTCTAGAATTTAAGTAACTTGTCAGAACTTGTCTCTTAAGTACCATCTAAAATACGGCACCTCATAGAAAAGCTGGAGTTGGAAGGGACCTTGAAGGCCATCTCATCCAAACCCCCTGCAATAAGCAGGGATATCTTCAACTAGATTAGATTGCCCAAAGCCCCAGCCAGACTGACCTTGAATGTTTCCAGGGGTCGGGCATCCATCAGCTCTTTGTGCAACCTGTGCCAGTGTTTTACCACCCTCACTGTAACAACCTTCCTTACATCTAGTCTGAATCTGTCAGTTTGCAGCTGAGAACTTTACACTTTGTCCTACCTGCTTTTGGCATGAGACCTGTGCAAATTTGTGTGAGAGGGCAATTTTACTGCAGCAGTTCCTCCTCACCCTGCTGCAGTTGAGGTCCATGTGCCAGCTGACACACCCTGGGCAAAGGGCAGTAGCAAAGCAGGAACAGGACCAAAACCTACTTGAGGAACAGTTTCCACTACACTGGTAAGAGCAGAAAAGGATTCACCCAGTACCAGAACTCGAGTTGTTCCAAGATCCTAACTCAAGTATTGATCCTGCCTGGAGAGCAGTGTGAGGCCTAACTTAACTGCCTTGTACCACGCTCCTTGAGAGCAGCTATCAGCAGTACCAGCTTTGTGCCCTTGTCTGATGTGCTGCAGACAAAACCCAGTGACAGGGTTCCAGAAATCCACAGAGAGAGAAAGCACTAAGCACCAGACGTCTTCACTGTGTTGGAAATTTAACACCTAGGTGAGTTTCTCAGTAGAAAAAAACGTTCTTCCTCTGAAACAGACAGTAGCAAAGATAGGAAATGGGGAAGGAAAGCCAGCCTGTTCAGAGCCCTGTGGGATGGAGGAAAGGCTGCCCACCCATCTCACCATTCTGCAAGTGGCCGCTCCGATTGCCGTCAGTCTGGAGCTCATCGTCATCATTTGCTCGGCACCACATGATCTGGGGGCTTTGCAGGGAATGCAGCTGCTCCCTGAAGTTACAATCAGAGGAGACCTCCAGGAAGGTGAACAGCAGTGCATGCTCCATCTGAAGAGATCCATCCATCTGAGACAGAAGGAAATCGCAGTTAAGCCCAAGCCTAGACAATGTCCCACTCCAAGCAGGGTTTTCCAGCCCTGAACACATCTCTGTGGCCTCCTCTGGGCACCCTGAACAGCACCAGCCAGGGGCTCCACAAGGCCTCAGCAAATGCAGAGTGACCCACACAGGACTGTCCCATGGTGAAGGACAGAAGGCTCTGCTCTTACAAACTGCTGTGGAAACCCAGCTCACCTTCTCCTCACATTTCCAGCTGTGGCAATGGCAGCAACCCCAATCCGAGCTCCCCTTTTGAGACAGGTGTACTCAGCAAAACCCATCCATTTCCCTCACTCAGACACCTGTGTTTGGAAGGGTTTTACCCCTGTATTTGGGAACTGGGCATTCTACTTGCTGTGCACAAAGAAGGCAGCAGCTCCTCGTGTCAATATAATCAGAGCAGAGCAGTAACAAGGTGGGAAACAGAGATAAGAGCACAAGCCTGTAAAAACCCCCAAGGTTCACATTTCTTCCCCCTCTTCAAAGAAACCTCAGCCAGCTCCATAATAAACCTGTTCAGCTCCTCACAGAGAGCCAAGCAGCTGCTCACAAGGGCAGTGACATGAGATGGCAGGTCACTGCCACCTCCAGTGGCACATTCCCCCCCAGTAAATGGGCACGTGCTGTCTCCAAGGCCACACAGCCTGCAGCCTTCAGGTAAGGCAGCACAGAGTGCCCAAATTAATTAGGCTGAGGAGGTCCATGAGGCAGGCAGACTGATGGGAGCAAGAGGCCCCATTGGAACACCAGGCCTCATAACCAACTAAGGCCTCCAGAAAACCAGGAGACTGTCCAATAATTTTAGTTAAACAGGTAAGGGAGCAGGATGTGGTGTAAACACAGAAATAAAGTAAGAAAGAAAATCCTTACTCTGGTATGCAGATGGTCTGCCTGTAAGAAAATACTTAGGCTTAATTTTATCTAGGGAGAAGAAAAATAGTTCAAGAAGAATGGTTTGTTATACCAACAATATGCAACAAGGATGAACTTGGTAACTGAAAGGGAGTTTTAGGGAGTGGAACCTTGCAAAACCTCAACATAACCATATCTGACTGGGCAGACAAAAGGAGGAACAAAGTCAACAACAGGCAGGGTTCAGAAATGGAAACAAATGGAAAATAAAGTATATGATCAGTCAGATGAAGAGAAGGCACATCTCCCATGACCTGAGCATGCATGTTTACAGACAGTGGTGCAGGTCACCTGGCAATCCCCTTCAACAGCCTGCTGGACTGGTCATTGGCTTTATCACTGACACATTTTTTTCATCATGTTATGTTCAAAAGGCTTGTGGGAAGGCAGAGCAGGGCTGGGGGAGGATGACAAACATTTCAGTTGCAGTTCAACATGTAAGATTTAAGTGTGCCAAGTAACAGCATCATAATTGTGTTTAACATTGCACGAAGCAATGCAATGCACTGATCACAGGGCTGTGCCCATTCCTTCATTAGTTCAGCCCTTTGTAGGTTTATCATTAACATTGTAGTCTCGTACACAGCTACATCTCCAGCTTGCAGTACCAAGGGGAAGAGCCACACCAAGAGCTGCAAGAAGCAGCTTGTAACCTAACTGGTTCCATCCACTTCCTTGTATTCAGAGCAGTTCCAGGAGCAGTGCAGAAATTCCGGGAAATTCAAGAAGGACACGAGCCAACACTGAGACTTAACCCCTTCAAAGTGTCTCTGGACAAGTGCACCAGAGAACCACTGTACACTGTGAGCAGCTGACTGCAGACACGTTTGACTCTAACCTGTTCCATGATGGATTCAGGGACAGTGCAGCTCAGGTCACCCTCTGCTCAGACTAGAAGTCCTTGTCCTGTGAAAAAGTAAAAAAGAAAAGTGTGAAGGGAAAAAAAATTCCCATAAATCCACATCTCGCAGCTGTGTCTGGCCATGTCTTGTAGTAAATGTCCCTTTTAGTGATGCATATCCCTGTTTCTGGAGAGAGCTGCCCATCAGACACCATCAGCTGTTCAAAAGGGCTGAGGAAACCACAACTGTCTCAGTGAGAAGGGCCCTGTGAATGAGAGGCACAAATCTCCTTCCTGCCACAGACATGTGCCAGACAGTGGAGGGACACAACCTACAAACAGGGCTGTAAAGCCAAGAGCTGCTCTTGGGGAAGGGAGGAACAACCCTCCATGGAGCCAGAGGCTGGAATGAGGAGCAGGATGATCAGAGAGGAACTCCTGAGCACCTCCTGAGAGCAGGTGGGTCTGCATGCACAGCAGAATACTGTGAAATGAAAAACCCAGCTGACATTGCTACACATCCACAGGGCCTCCAGGGTGCCTCTCCCCACCCTCCATTCAAGAGATCCATGTGGATACTCAGGCTCATTCCAACACTTCCCAACAAGTATCTCTGATGGGGGAGGTTGGATCAAGTGCCAACAGAGGCTTCCAGTCACATGAGTGCAACTCTGCTAAGCCTCCAGGGAGGCCAGCTAGGAAGGAAAAAGCAGGACAGAGCCCAAGGGAAGGGACAATCAGTGAGGGAGGGCACAGGGAGCCTCCCTCCCAAAGGGGAGATGTAGGAGCACAGTGCTCCCTCCTCACCCTGCCAGGAGCAGCTGAGGGGTGGCATTTGCTGCCTTAGACACAACAGTCCCAGCTGCACACAGAAGTCTCTGGTTCAACTCTGGATGAGCAGGGCCTGGCTGAAGGTGGGCACTCCCTCCCTGCCAAGCCTTCCTCACCCAGGGCAATACCCTGGTTGTTATGCAGGCACCTGCTAACCCAAAATGGGCTGGAAGCACTAAGGAACCCAAACCAAAGGCCTGCTAACCATCAAAGGCCTGGGCTACTGATAAATGACTATTTCACAGTAACAACCCCCTCACATCTGTGTTTGAAATAACTAAGTGTGCTAGCAGACAAGAAGGAAGTGAAAGCAGAAAGAAATTCAAACTCTGAAGCAAACCACAGTCATGTTTCAAGAGACCAAGCATCTCCCAACTTTTCAAAGGCTCTTAGAAATCCAAGTCTCAAATACCTCTGAAACACACAACAGCCCTCAGGAAGCCTCTTAACCATGAGCTCTTCTTTTCATGGAATTATGTCAGACAGCTACAACAGAGGCTCATCCCTTGCTGCTTTGCATTTTCCTCTATTTCATTCAAATCCCTGTTGCTGCTACTCACCTCCACCCTGAGGACTGTTCTGGCTGGGGAGAGTCCTCTGTCCTGCTCCTTGGGACCTGAAGGGGCTCTGAAACAGGTCAGGGTGACCTTTCTTCTGGGCTTGACTTTGCTGGAAGAGACACAGATGTGAATTCAGGTTTGAGAACTTGAAACAGAATGCTGAGATTAAGAGGAAAGTGGGGATTTAGAATTAAGTCTGTGGCAGGACTTTGGCTTTGTGCAAACTCCTCAGGAATTGTCCACAGCAGCAATATTTCTTTAGGTTAGGTAAAGCCTCAGTTGGCACATATTCTGGTTTTAGAGATAACATCCCTTTTCAATGCCATTTTCCCATTCTCAGCTTTAAATGAAGAGGCACAGACTGCTCCAGCCCAGCCAGGTGCACCTGCAGGTGTCAGTGGCTGTGCAGGGAGAAGAGACCTGCAGCCCATGTGGGTTCTTCCCTCCCCTCAGGGATCAAATCAGCTCCGTGTAGACACAGACACTCCTCAGGCCAAGCCCACAAACACAGAGATACTAAAACAAGTCACCCACCATAGCTGCAAATAGCAATTTTATCAGCTCCTGCACACCAGCAGAGATAAAACAAACACACAAACAGAACAATGAAAAGTTCCACCACACTCCAAAATATGGCAAAAAATGAAGACAAGGGAGTCTGAACACAGTAACTTCACAAACTGAATTTCCTAAATCAAAGACTGACCACCCAGGCAGTGAATGCCCCTGAAGGCAATACCTGCCCTCAGCTGAGAAAGTCCTGCTTGGGTGGTCCCAAAAACACACCAGAGAAGAGGAAAAAGGATTTCTCTCACAGCACAAAACAGCTTCCTACTTCATCAATACAAGGCAAATTATTTTTTATTTTAGTTAACTAGTAATTACAGGAACCTCAAGTTTTGCATAACTTTGAATCAATGCAAAGGGCTTTGAGAGTCACAAAGTTCCTCCTGAGAAGTCAAATTCCCTAAGGGAATCTCAATAAAACCCCCAAAAAACCAAATCAAAAAAGCCCCCTAAAGAACAAACCCCAAACAGTCAAATGTAATCATGCTGACACCACCCAAATTTTTTAATCATTAAGACTTTGGAATCTTGGTAGTTTTAGATTCAGATTAAAACTTGTTTCTGATGGAGGGAAAAAGGTTACAAACACCATCTGCACTCAGATCCAGAGTCAAACCAGCTCATTTGCTAAGGCTGCTTTAGGGCTGCTGAAATCTTGGCATGAATTTTTACAGATTATGATATTTTGATTGAAACACCAACTAATTTTAATACATTAATCATTTTTTACTTCAATTTACTCATTAGACAAATGAGCTTTGTGAGAAGCTCACCTTTCTTTGTGAGAAATGAGCTGCTTCTGAGAAAACACTAAATGCCCTGAAGTGTTCAACACACAAGACTACAACCAGGTTTTTTAGACCTGTTCTTTCTTTCTCAGAAATAAATGAAGGGGCTATTGTAAGCACAAGTTTAAGACCCTTAAATCAGTTCTACAGAATCAAGGTAGGGCATGTTCGTTTCAACTCAACACTGTTTGGGATGCAGGACTGTGGAGAGGCACATGGTAAGAAAAGGTAATTACAGTTAATGAAGCACCAGCAGCCTGTCAGTGCAGTGGGAAAGACCTCATTGCACCCACACACAGCAGTTTGCACAAGAGAATTCTGTGATTTCTCACAAGTGAACTCTGGATGCTTCCTCCAAGGCAATCCTGGGTCTTTAGATGGGGCTGAGTACACCCTGAGGGATGGTACTCACTGCTCTCCAACAACACAGCTCCTCCAGGTCTGGTGTCCCATCTTCTGTTTCTCCCTCTCATCCCCGAGTTGCATTATCCTTTAAATCTCACAAGGAACTCACCAGAGGAGCTTTTCCCACCTGCAGTCCACCAACAGGGGTGGCATCATCAGAGGCAAGAGCAGGCAGGGCCAGAACCCCACAATCCCAGGCCTTGAGGAGAGATGGCACTGCAGGGTGGAAGAGAGGGAGAAGCAGGACTGCAAGACAGCTGGCACTCCATGCCTGTCTCCCACACCTCAATCCAAAGGGAAAGCCTCACACACTGTATTACACTGTGCTTACCTGCTGGGGGGAACTCCCCACAGCTCTCAGGGCTGCCCTCACAGCAGCAGGTCCCAGAAGCCCTGCAGCAGTGCTAAGCCACCCTACAAATCAGTTTTCATCTCCACACTTGTGCTACATGCTCACGACAGCTCAGAAAAGAAGCCACCCCACAAACAGTGTCTCTGCTTGTCATCCCTTCCCCTCAGATGGTTCACCTCTCCTCACAGCTCAGCCTGGGAGCTACTACCCTCAACTAGTTGGGAAAACACTCTGCTCAGCAGGGAATGGGCCTGTAGGACTGACTCCTTTAATTCCGTGTCTGGATCCCCAGACACCTCCCACACAAACACCAGACAGGGACAATGTCTGCTCAATGGACCTATTGTGTGAGCTGTCAAGATGTTTATGTCTCACGTTTGAGTTAAGAGCACTTGAATCTCCAAAGTAGAAACCACAACAAAGCATCAGTCACTGCAAAGTCAAAACCTTCCAACCTGAGCATTGCTTTCCCTGCGTGGCAGCTGAAAGGTAAGAACTTTGGGAGTGGCAGTCAGGATGACATCATTATTGGGAGAAATAAAACAATGTTTTCTTTGTCCCTTCCAGGACCAGGTGGCACTCACCTGTCCTGTAGGCCAGTGTTTCACTGCTGAGCTACAGACCTTTTTACAGACCATGAGCATCATTTTACAGGCAGGAAAACCAAGTGTTTGGTATGTCCTGACATTTTAAATCCACACATCAAACCACAACCACTCAATTTTACTGTCTCCATGAGAACTTGCCACAGGCACAACTACTCTACATAACCAGTCACTACTGGAAAATAAAGAAAGAGAAACAGCAGAGTTAGGGAGTTCCTTACTTGAGGATATTCTGAGCTGTGCAGCACTTCAGGTCATGTGAGTGCAAGCAAATACCACATCACAGAGCCCAAAGTCACCAAAAGCCTCACCACTCTGCAATGCTCCACTTCCAGCCCATAAACCCAACAGGAACTAAACAGCCCAGGGAAGGTCTCTTGTTGGTGTGCAAAACCAGTGCTGACACGAGTAAAAAGGACGTTATTATTACCACAGGAAACCTGTCCCCATGGCTCCTCACACTGCACAGGATTTGCCAGCCTGTAACAATGTTTAAAATGCCCCAAGATTTTGCCTTATTTGAGACTCACTCTTAAAGCAGAATTTGCTTCTAGGCTCTGGAAAGAGAAGCAGGATGGTGGGAGAAGAGAGATATTGCAATGTATAAGCCAGGTGAAGGGTGGGCTCAACAAGACCCTCTGGGCTGGTATGGACACACACACACGGAGCTGTGAAACTAAAGGATGGTTTGGTACATCTGGTTAACACCAAAGCTGTTGGCTTGGAGAGTGGCAGGACTTTCCCTGCCACAGGGACTTTCCCTGCTTCCAAACTAAGGGTATTTTCCACCCATCTGCCTCGGGGGGAAGAGGTAACATCAAGAGCTCGTTCTGGAAGTGGCAAAACTGACAAGTCATGAGGGGCACACTTGGAGATACCAGCAGCTCCCTGGCCCAGAGCAGGACACACCTCCTTCCCCAGCCACTTGCAATTTATTTGCTTGCCTCTTGGGAGGAATGCCCTGTTAGTCAGGAATCATGAGACTACTTAAAATCCAACCAAGATGACCTCTCCCTGATACTTCTAAGCAGGACAGCCGACTGCTTGAGGTTTTCAGCTTTTGTTTCTCTTCCTTTCAGCTTCAAATTGCCTCCTTCTTTAGGAGGCAAATAATGCCACTACGATCTCTGCAGCGAGGGAAAACAAAATCCAGCACAAACAAAAGCCATTTACTCCTTTGATGCAAAACATGCTGAATACTTATTACTGCCTTAGCTGGGGCATTTTTACCTTTGCTTCTTTATGCTGCTTTAGTACAGAATTATCATCTCAGCCTGGACACCAAGCACTCTCAGCTGTGTATTTTGGCTTGGAAATACAATGCACACTGTCTAAAGGGAGTTTATCTTCCTCTTTGGAAGAAAAACTTTATTACACACAATTCTAAAAAGAAGCTGGCAGTTGGCCTTTCTGACAGAAATTTATTTAAACTCCTGAAGGTCTTTTGCCCTTTCAGGATGACATGAATTGCAGCGATCTTGTGGTTATCAGGGCAGTACTTTGACTTCTTAGGAAGAAAAACATCCAAATCCCTCATCAACCACCCCCCTCATTTGGCTCAAAAAGCTCTGGTGAGCAGCCCCCACACAGCACATGAATAAGAAGGAGCACTGCCATATTACTAATGCTCTTTAAAAACAGGCAGGAACTTCTCATCAGTGCGGTTTCTGTATCGGAGCAGCGACAGAGGCAGCACGACAACACTTTATTCTTCAGCAGCCAGCCTACAGACACAGCTGAGCTCAAACTGAGTCAGCAGCAAGCCTGCGGCTGGAATTTAAATTCAGCTAACTACAGATAAACCCAAGCAGAATTTCCGCAGCTCCATGTTTCGGGCACAGCCACACCTAAGAGGTAACGGCAGGACTTGGATTTTGGATCCCAGAGTTTCTTGGATCTGCCACTGGGCCGAGTTTTTCCCCTCTGGTGTTGAGCAAAGGAACTCCAGCCTGGTAAGATCGTCCTGCACTTCACCTCCTCGGTAAGGACAGGAAAATACTTCCACCTTTCCTCAGGACCTGGCTGGAGGGAGCAGAGCAAGCCCTGGTGAAAAAGCACCATCACCACTATCACACATGACTGCTGGTCTTTACAGGGTTCCTGTTTCAAATCTAACTATTTCAGCCCAGCAGCTGCCACAGACCCCTGCTAGAGCACGTGCAAGCAGTTGTTATGTTTGCCTCTCAGAAATGACGGAAAAGCAGGAAGCACTGAGGGATCACAGTGCCCGTGGTTTGACATTCTCAAAGAAGGACAAACAGAGGGAGAGCAGGCAGCACTGGGACAAACTCCAGCCATCACTGGTGGTGTGCAAGTGAGTGTCCAGCCAGAGAAATGCAAGACTTGCTGCTGGATTTGGAGCACATCCCAGCTGGGCCATGGGCACTGGAGCCCGGCACTCTGGCAAAGCTGCTTTTACACTGCAGCACTGACAAAGTGCTCAGCTCCTGCAGCTGACACAGCTTCAGAATTGGGCAACAGTGCTCTGAGAGCTGCAGGTGCCACTTGGACAGGCTCTGCCAGCCCCAAGACCTCAGAGTGTGGGACTGGATACAAGAACTGCCATGCCACCTACAGGACAAGAGAATCCTCCTGGTTTAGTTTTAGTACAAGTTTTAACACTGTTCTGTGCCAGCATGAGCACGGAGCAGCCATCAGGAATGCCACGTCATTTTGCAGCTTGGATGCATTTCACAGCTGATACCAACAGTAAAGAGGAATGTAAATCTGTCTGTCCTTTGCCTGACTGGCAAGTTAGATAAGCAAAGCAAGAAACTGGTCAGAAGCAATTAAAAATAGAATTGAAAAAGCCAGCTTTATGGACAGCATTCCCTCTGCCTTTCAGGCCACGGGAGTAGGCAAGAACTCCCTTTCTAGGCTGGTAAGCACCAGGAATATCTGCACTGCTTTCTGAATAAACAGAAGCTGTAAAGATGCTTCAGTGTGAAGTTTAAATACTGCATCAGAGTGGCCCATCAGAAATTACGTGTGCAAAGAACAGCACTTCAGGAGCTCCCTGCTTAGGTAAAACAAGGGTGCTGATGCACCAGCCAGGATGGCACTCAAGGAGCTGCTAAGGAACAATTCAGTGCACTGGACAATTTAGTGTCAAGGGAATTCTCACAGCTGGTATTCCCCAGAATGACTTCAGTGGAGCCTGCTCACCCTCTCAGACTCTGAACATTCATCATAAAAAGACCAAAAGCACTTCTAGAGGAAGGGCTACAAAGACAAATCTTCACAGCTTCATGCTCATGTGCTCTGAGAGCATCCACAACCCCTCTGTCAACATTTGACAGCTTTTCCAGAACATGAAAGTGAATCTTCAACGGGCTCCTCTCCTCCTAAACATCCAGTGTACCAGAGATGTAAATGTCTCTTATGCTCCACACTTTTCTGAAACAGCTGTGCCCCAGCACAGACAGCCAGAGCTGGTCCCCAGAAGGAAAGCCTGACACAGATCCTTTGATTCCCTTCTCCCACTGTGCTGCACTGCAACCTCCATTCCCACCATGACAGTTAAAATGATGAAGCCAATACAAAAATATATTAAAAAAAACCCAAGATAATCTTGAAGGAATCTCTTATGACAGGAGCCCAGAAACCCTCAAGAACCTTAAAAAGAAAGCTGTGCATCAAACCAGGCAGCCAAAAACGATAGAAACTCAAAGCAGCATTCATCACCATGATCAAAGCTGTTTGACAGCAACTGTGAGCATAAAAGAAAGTAACATCTCTTTTAAACACCTTTCACAGTGCTAGAGAGCTAAGAAAACCCTCCCTCTCAAAGAAACGCTGCAGGAGCCACCTGGGAACTGTGACAGGAAAATTGTCAATAGATGCCTGCAGGAGAACACATTTCCTAGTGCCAGGCACACAGGAGATGCCTCAGCATGTTGCTTCTTTCACTCAACACCTACAGGCTCTCTTTGCTGGTCCACAAGCACAGTGAAAAAGTGTTTTTCTAGGAGAAAACACATGACATGACTGTGCATGAAAAAAAGCAAAACCATTTCACTTTCTGTTCTACCTTAGGAGGAACAGGTTGATGTTGAAACAGCTTACAAACCCAAAATACAGCAAGTGCTGATTAAGTGGATTCATTATGTCTGGCTAATCTGAAGGTATTACAGCAATTACAGTCAACAACCGAAGTTACACTTACCAAGGAACACGTGTCCTTTAAAGATGAAGGAATAGCCAAAAATATTTAAAAGACCTGAGTGTTGCCCATTCTGTAAACAGCAGCAAGAGCACTACAAACTGGCCAAAGGTCACAGTCACAGCATTTTACCACGAAATAGGACAGGTTTGCAGACATTTAAACAAAAATCCAACATCCATGTGTGCCATGACTGCACACACAGCCCAGTTCCCCTGCTCATACTTCAGTGAAGCTGAATAAAAGCTCTGAGAGTTTAGAGGAAAGTGGGGAGCAAGTTACAAGGTAGGAGGAGTTTAAAGCCACAATGACCCTGTCCTCTCATGGGAGAAAGAGCAGAATTCCCATAATGCTGAAGGGGTACAGCCCTTTCCCCAATTCTGCCAGCAAGGCCAGTCCAGCCAAAGCCCAGCAGGGCCAAGAGGTGCCAAGAGACAGGGAAAGCAGCAAACTGGATCAAGAGCAGAAGTCATCAAGTGCCCAAGGCCGTGCTAACAATGCTCCCAGCCATGGGCTACTCAAGGGGAGAGGGCTGAAGGATTCTTGGAGCAGCTGTTTGCCAAGAAGGGTGTGAAAGAGACATCAGCACAGCTCTGCAATGAGCAACTGCTTCAGAAAGTGCCCAGGAGGCAATCCCTGCCAACTCATCCAGGTGCAAGGAGGTGCCTCATGCACACCACTGGCAGCTCCAGAGAGTCCTGTTCTCTTCCCACATAGATGGGCTAACAGCAGGATGTCAGGACATGGTTCACTACACACATCTGGTACAAATCAAGCTTAATATATTGCTGCCAAACCTAAAGAATGACATTGGACACTGTGTGACTCAACATTTCTTTCTATGTTTTACCCCTCATTTCCCTATATCCTTCCTATCTTGTCTGGGTCAAAAAAAAATCAGACTTGTAAAATGATCATGGGCGGGACCACCTATGCACATACCACAATCATAACTGATAAACTTTAACTAAAGGTAAACTCAGCCCCCTGCA
Organism: Illadopsis cleaveri; assembly: GCA_013399915.1. Taxonomy (NCBI): domain Eukaryota; kingdom Metazoa; phylum Chordata; class Aves; order Passeriformes; family Timaliidae; genus Illadopsis; species Illadopsis cleaveri. The sequence continues at coordinate 22,217 of VXBB01004284.1, forward strand.
ACCTCCTCCAACCCCAAGCAAAGCCATCCAAAACTAAAAGGGGGTCAGACTTCCAAAAATTTTGCACCTTTGGCTAAGCCACGAGCTCCACTCACTAATTAGAAATACTTTCATGTACATGGCTTTGCACAGCACACAGTTATGCAGGTAATGCCAGCCCCCAAAACTCTGTAATCTGACACAGACAAAAAGCCATAGCATGCCAAGAAAAAAAAGGAAAAAAACCAGCCCAAAATCGCTAGTAAATTCTGCTCTGTAACTCACCCAGGACCTGCTAAGCAGTGAAAATGAAACTTGCCCATCTGCACGCAATTCCCCTCAGCAGACAACTGCAGACCAGGCTGCCTCTTTCCTGCCGGGGAGTTCATACCCCGAGGCCAGAGGAGCTGCCTTATCAAGGAACCAGCACCTCGAGGCTGCTCCTGCACAGCCACACCAGCAGTCCCTGCACCAGGAACAGAAACCTGTTCAGAGTTATTAAGAGTCACTCCCTTTTCCCCCGATGACTTCCGAGCCAGGCTGCTCCAGGAAGGTCTCCAAAGGTGACAGTCACTAGATTTATGTGTCTACCTGCTTCTACTCTAAACATTTTCATTCTATTACAGAAAAAAACCCAAACCCTGTTTGATCTGTCAGCTCCTCAGTCCCCTGCTGAGTGTGGGTGACTCCTGTCATCCTGTTACACAGGAAAAACACAATGTCGGGACACATGGCATAAATGACCTCAGGTGAGAGTGTTCAGTGAATACACACACACCCCCCATATAATTGCCTAATTATATATCACAGTTCTTACTGGTTTGGGATCTAACAGAAATAAAAAGCCACACTGAGTGCCTTAAAAAGGCCCTCACATTATCCAGAGGTGCAGAGCCCTGGTTCTGGGCTCAGGCATGTCCAAATCCCAGGAGCACAGACTCCAGGTTAGCACAGGCAGCCCTGGTGGAGTGTTGTGCACTGTTCTGCTGCCTGTGCACAGTGAGAAACTGAGCTGAACTCGCAGTCTCAGCTGGCCTAATCTGGTTTTAAGAAGTTGGGAGGGCAGGAACCCAACAAAACCACCTAATCAAAAATCAGTCACATTTTTTTCTTCCTAAATTCAGCAAATGTCACCAGATGCAAACAAGAAGGCGCCGACAAGTCAGAAGGGGAGGTTTTTCACACCAGCCCTCCTTGGAACAGGGCAGCCTACCCACGAGGTTTACCATCACCTGTTACACTCTGCACATCCACAGTGGAAGTGTTTTGCCTCAGCAGGTCCCTAAGCCCTGCCAGTTACCTCTAATGAAAGACCAGAGACCTAGAAAGGAAGACAAGAAAATGAGAAGAGACAGGTTGCAGAAATCCAATCGAATAACAGAGTGTTACTTTTTATACAATGCATTCCCCCGGTGTTTTTGTGTAACACTGGTGGCACAGAAGAGATCGCCAGGAATACGTGTTGCAAAGTTATCCTAAAAAAGACACTGAATAGCACTGAACTCATGTAAAGAGATTGCAAAGGAGAGGAAAAAAGAAAACCCACACAGAAACCCCCTTCTTTTTAAGTAACACCTTCTAAGATGTTATGCTTCCGCAGGCAGGTGAAAACAGTTTCAGTCTGATTGGTGACAAAGTTATAACAGAACAAAAACCACTCTTCCCCACAGGTGGACTTTTGCAAAAAGTCCTTTACCAAAAAAACGAACCAAAAATAAAACTTCAAAAATCATTTCCTTCAAAAATCATGTCGGGGAAGCACTTTTCTTCTTCCTCCACCAAACACTTTAACCGTTTTGAACAGACAACAAGTATCCCATGACAAAATTACAGCCCAGATACTTCAAGAGGCATAAAGAAAAGTTCACTGTTTCTGAAATAAACATTTTCTGAATGAAGAATACAGTGATCTAGGTAACTCTGAGACACTATACCTTCTTTTCTTTTTTAAATTGAAGTTACAAAATATTATCGTTTAAAAGAAGACAAGAACATCTTCTCCCCCCCACCAAATCCACCAGTTTCAGAGCCACCGTCACTCCAAGGTACAGAGACCATCACCAGAGCGTGCAACTTACAGGAACACTCTTCTAAGGAAGGAAACCTGCTCACTCCGTTCCACTTCGCACATTACCCGGCCTTCTCTTCCAGCCTTCACTCACCCTGAATCCAACACGTCCCGTGTGCCACGGGGAACGGGAAACAAAGGGACAGCCAAAGGCGCTCAGCACCTCAACAGGCAGCCACTGACACCTACAGCTTCGGGAAAGGCATGGAGCGGGGAGAAAAGCTCACACCGAACTGACTCATCTCTCTCAATCACCTGCTCTTCCTAAAAATGTTGGCGCTATCATTAGAAACCCTTCCTTGCCTCGCTTTCTTGCTGGAGCTGCTGCTCTCACATCCCCCTGTTGCTGGAAGGCTGGAGGCAAACGCGAGTTTCTGTGGANCCATGCACACCCCGCGAGCTTCCCGCCCACAGCGGTGTCCCCGCCGAGCCGGTCCCGCAGCCGGGGAGCCACAGGCAACACTCACCGGGGGCTTCGGGATCGCGGGGCTGCAGCGCTCGGCGCTCCGGGCCGCGCTTCTCGCTCGCTCGCTCAAATACCGAGCTGGCCCCGCCCCAGGGCGGGAACGCGCCGCACGCGCCCCATCCGCGCCCGGCCCAACGGCCGCGGGCTGAGGGCGTGAGGGCTCGGGAATCGCCCCAGGAATCGGGAATCGCCCGGCCTCGGGAATCGCCCCGGCCCTGGGATCCGCCTGGGCCTCGGGATCCGCCCTGCGATCTGCCCGGGCCTCGGGAATCGCCTAGGGCCTCANTTAATTCCTTCCTCTACCCCGTCCGACCAATACCGCTGATAGCCCTCAGCAGAAACTCAGGAGGAGATGCTGCACTTGGCCACGCAGGCCAAAGGCAAAGAGAACTTTCTGTGGGTTTATGAAGTGTCCGAAGCTGGGCGGGAGGGAGGCCGGTTCGGACAGCAGCAGGGACCAGGGGCAGGCGGAGCGGCTCGATCCCGCCGGGGGAAGCAGCAGAGGGGCCCGAGCCCATGGCAGAGCGGGGAAGTCACTCCCAGCACGGCCGAGGAGGGACCCGCGGCACAGCGGCAGCCACCGAGCAGGAAACAGAGCAAAGGAAGAAACAGCCGCACCGCTGAAAGGCAAGGCCGGATTCGGCGGGCAGAAAGGAAGCCGGAGATCGGCAGAGAAGCAGAGGAGTTTCCAGCACCCAGAAGAGAAAGCAGAACGCGCACACGGACCCCCGGGGGGCANTCCGGACCTGGTGCTGCTTGGCTAAAGGCTGCCCCTAACACATCTACAGCCACTTCTGTCCCTGCCAAATAAATGCAGATTTTCGTTTAAGATCGTTTTATGGGCTTAAAATCACAGAATCAGAACCGGTTAGGTTGGAAAAAACCTCTGAGATCATGGGCTCCAACCTGTGACCGAACACCACAGTGTCACCCAGACGAGTGCCACACCCAAGCTTTCCTTAAACACCTCCAGGGACAGTGACTCCACCACCTCCCTGGGAAGCCCATTCCAATGTGTGATCACCTTCCTGTGAAGAAATTACTCCCAGTGTCCAACCCGAACCTCCCCTGATGCAGTTAAAGACTTTGTGCTCTCATTCTGTCTCTTGTTGCCTGGGAGAAAAGGCCAGGCCCCACTTTCCTACAACCTCTTTTCAAGTCTAGCAATATAGTCCTGCTTCAACTAATTCCTATTTAATCCAGCCTTACACTGTTTAGAGCTACACTTACCTGGTATTCAGTACAGGTGTCCTTGTCACGTTTTCCTTCCTAACATGCCCAGTCACGGTGCCAGTGCCACGCTCAGGCTCTGGATTGCCCCACAAGGGTGCCTGATCTTACCGCGGTTTTTAAAGGCCTTGGGAGTCAACAAAACAGATGGAACCAATCGTGAGTCAGGTTTGAGTCATGCTGGTCAACCCACCAGAAAGTTTCCAGCTGGGAAAGTTGTTATGGGACAAAAAAAATGATACGCAAATACATCAATTTCAAGGAACTGAAGTTTCTGTTTCCTCAGACTGTTTAGCTTTGTCCTGCAACGTCAGCATTGCCCCTAGTAGCACTGTCCCCCTCTCTCCCTTCTGCCCAAAATGTGGTGGGTTTTTTTGGTTGTTTTTTTTTTGGTTTTTTTTTTTTTTTTTCTGTTCCTTATACTGTGGGGTTTTTTACATCTCTTTGGTTCTGGTATCTAAGTAATATGGATTTGTATATGTGTGAATAATAGAGCGTGAATAATAAAAAAAAGATGTTATCTTTTGCTTACAGAAAACCACGTGATTTCTGTACCTGAGACATCCAGAAAAGCACCACATACTCAGCAGGTTATGAAATACTAGTTTATCCACTTTGGTGGTATCCATGGGCACTCACACTGTTCCCAAGGTGCCAAGGCAAAATATCACTTTTTCTGGAGCTGGTTTCTGGAGCAGGTTTGGTTTTTTTCTGTTCCTTATTTTGAGTGCTGTGTAAAAGGATACAGGCTGAGGAAGAAGGCAACTCTTCATCATATCCCTCAAGTAATATCTCTAAAATGAAGCACGAGGCTCCTTTTTCCCTGTGGCTCCAGGAGGAGATGCTGCCACATGCCAGCACTGTTGCTTTCACCCATTGCCACCTGTAGAGTCGTTTTTCTGGTAACAGCTCCATTGCTGCTGATGCTCAGGATTTAAAGCAGGATTTACTCAGGGCCTGCTGGAATTCTTGAGAGATGTGTGGCCAGGCAGAATCCTTACAGGATTAGGTTTGCATTCTCCAATATGTGGGATTTAAAAATACAACTGCTAATGTAGCAGCACTGATGGTGAGAACTTTTCAAAAACGCCCCATAAAACATGAGGGAAGCCAGAACGGCAGGAGGTTGTAGGCATGACTTTCCCTTAGTTATTTTTCCTAACAAGTTACATTCATTGTCTTTAACCAGGCCGAGTACAACCAGGAGGGCTGTATAAGATAAAATATATCTGCTGCTGGCAGAAAGAGGCTCTGCACACTTCTTAATGAACCCACAACAACCTTTCTCCTGTGCTCCAGAGAGCCAAGGGAACATCCACCCTCCCACCTCAGTAACTTCCGTGCTGTTCCTCACCTCTGCACGCCAGGCAAAGGGCTGGGGAGGGGTTGTGGTTCTGTGCCAAGGGGAGTGACACAGGGTGGGCATGGAATGCCACCTGTGGAAAGGGTCAGAGGCTTCTGAAAGCTACCTTCATTACCAAGGAAGAGGAAAGCAGCAGCTGCCACCAGGCTGGGCTCCTGGGAAGGGGTTTGCTTGTTAGAGGGTCTTTTTCTGGTGCAATTTCTTAGACACGTGTAGCTAATCTGTGCAGGAGCACTCATCTGGGAGGGCCAGTGTAGTTTTGCCCAAGCTAGCAACAGATAAAGTTCTTCCTAGACCCGTTGTTCCATCCACAGAAAACAGCAGAATGTCTTTGTTCCTAATTGGGATTGAGGACTAACAAATTTGCAGTGTAACTTACAAGGCAATGATGAACTGTTGCCAGACTGGCTGCCAGCCAACCTCCTGTATAACAGAATTCTGCAGTGACTTTCCAGACACCCATTTTTCTTTTGACATCAGAATTCTGCAGTGACTTTCCAGACATCTGTTTTTCTTTTGACATCAGAATTCTGCAGTGACTTTCCAGACATCTGTTTTTCTTTTGACATCAAGTGAGAAATCCTTGTGGACTGGCCACAGCAGAGGGATTCCCCCACCCCTGGTTAACCACAGCTTTCTCCCACTACTATTTTTATCCCCACTATTATTTTGGAGCAGGAGACCAAAAGAACAGGAAGATTTGTAAGGTTTGAAACTTACTCAAGGAGCTGCTGCCCTACTGAGCTGCACACATGAGGGAGCAGCGTTGTCACTCCTGCCACCTGCAGCACAGCCTGCTGGCCCAGCCTCCAGGCAAGGGGAAATCCCAGGCTTGTCATCCCCCCCTCGGCTGCAGCGATAGGCTTCCATTCATCACACCACCATAGGAACACCGGGGTTTATCCTTTGTTTGTGGTTCAGTGGGCAAGAAAATAAATCACGTTATTTGGGACTTCCCCGGCTGGGAATTCCCCCACCATCCTTCTTAAAAAAAACCCACAGCCCCAAAAAAAGACACCATAGAGGCATTAATGCAATTCTCCCATTATTTCACTGAATGCTGCTACACCAGCATCAGATGTTCAGGGTAGTACTGCAGGCTGAGGAAGTGAGCTTCAGCTACAAAAATGAAATGCTACTTTCTCCAACCCAATTTATACTACCTTCATCCCTTCTTGCCTATTTGCAGTAACTTCACTGAGAATCTGAAGAAACAATATAGAATATGCACATGTGCTGGGGATGTATAATTGATTTCTTTGCATCAGATAATTCAGAGCAGCTGAGAGTGAGCCACCTAAAGAGAAATGGAAGCCAAGCCCTTTAACACCCTGATTTATCTCTAGATCACCTCCTCTCAAGTTCTCATCAATCCTCAACCAAGGAAGTGACAACAGAGGAAAGAAACGACAGCGCCACCAACAAAAAAGAAAAAATAATTAATGACTTTATTTTTTTTTTTTTTNCAAAAAAAAAAAAAAAAAAATTTATTACTTTTTTTTTTTTTTTTTTTTTTAGTTCAGTTGGCCATCTGAGGTGCTAAAATCTCAACACCAATGAAGCAAGTGTGCATAAGAACAAACGATAAACCACAACCAAACAGAAGAAAACAGGCTGGAACAGAGCTGGTTTTGTACAGGTAGGGTATTCGCTTTTCTGCTAACGCTCCATACAAGCCAACCGTAAACGCCTTGAACAATCTGAATATCAGAGTTCACGTTCATACAAAAGGGAAGATGCCAAAGCAGCTCCCTTTGCCTGGATCAGACCTCACGCACACACGCATGCACCCACAGATACAGAGTACTTAAATTACTGCAGTGCCATCAGAACATGGCATCCTCCCCTTCACACCTGCCTTCAGGGACATCCTCCTCTGCCTGCTACCCTGCCTAGTACCTGCCAAGCGCTCCTCAAACAATCCAAAAGCAGGAACTTCTGGAAAAGCTTCTCATCTCTGTTGCTTTGCAAAGGTCAACAGCCAGCGATCTCTTTCTCTGTGAACTACATACAGGCTGGTTTTCAGTATGCTTTAGAGCTCTCTTCCTTGCAGACAGTGACAACTGAAATTCCCACTGCAGCTCTTGGGTTTGCACACGGGAGATTTTACAACACAACACCTCTCTCGATCCACTGGTGTGTGGTGTAAACACTTAATGGAAAACTCATTTTAGAAGAATGTTAACCAAACAAGGTGTAGCTGCTCACAAAAGGGAACTGCCGGCTGCTCTAGATCATGCTGTCTAGACCACTTAGAATACTTCATAACGTTCAGGATTAGGATGTATAAAAATATTAAAACCCACCAGAGTGCACACAAATGTGGTGACTAGCTCTACGCAAGCACCGTGTTCTAACAGAGGCCTAGGCATTGCACAAAACTCAGATTCTTGACCGTGGGGGTAGCCCAAGGATCCACTGGTGCCTTTACATACAAACAAATATTTACAGAAAATGCAGAAACGGAGAGAGAAAGACAGACTTTCAGAACTTGCGGTTTGCTCTAAAATATGTTCAGCAATGCAGTTTATAACATGCCCTAGTGAGACCAGGGGGTATTGGTTAACTGAAAGAAGGACTATGTCTGAAACTTGGAGCTGAAATGTCTCGTCACCTCCCCACACATTAGTTCTCTGAAGCTCAGAATTTTACAGCCAGTTGTGACTTTTAATGAGAATATGGTTAAAAGGAACAGAACAGTTTAAAAAAAAAGGTACTGTGAAAACGGCAGATTAGTTGTTCTGGCAGTCCTCACTCCCCCATCTCCATCTCCCTCCTGGGCATTTCCTTCCAGGAGCTGGTGTTCCCCTCCCTTCCCCGTAGGGGGCTGAAGTGCTTGCCCCATCCTCAGTGTGCCCATTTCAAAACGAACACGGCTCAGGTTCCAAGCTCGGCTCTCTTCCCACCTGCTGCCAGCCCCGGGTCAGGACCATGTCACCTGGGGACAGCCACCACCCTTGTGTGCCCACTCTGGGGAGCTGAGGGCTCTCTTGGCTCTCCTCCCACGTGAAATGGACACACGTCATTGAATGCACACGGCTGCTGCCAACACAGGCAGAGCAAAGAGCTAGAACATCCTTGGATTCGGGTACAAATGCGGAATCTTGTGCTCACAAGAGCCTTCTTCAGCTTTAAAAATACAAAATTTGAATTAAAAATATTCAGAGAGTAAAAAAACCCACTATTCTGATATGCAAGTTATATTCTTAAAGTGCAACTGAACAGCAAATAACAAGTTGTGCCTTTTAAAACCATTTTGATATAAAAAGGCCTTTTAACATTCCCTTTTGTGTATTTTTAATCCATTTGTATGTGCGATGTTAGCTCTTCATTTTCATTCTGGCTGGTGGAGGCCCTCAGCACAACCCAAGGAGTTTAGGGTTACAATATGTGGGTTTTCTGTGCAATAAGGTATTACAACCTCAAGTGATCTCACTCTTCAGCATTGCAAAGATCTGGCCAATGTCCCCCAGCATGAAAGGGAAAAGAAACCATCTGGTGTTTCTTCTTCAGGACTTCCTTCTGTTCTACAGCTCACATTCAATGACCTTTTGTTACAAGTTAGATGTGGTCCATATACCCAGTACACTATAAAGTGGACTGAGGTCAATTCTCTGCACACAACAATTAACAGTAAACTTTCTGTCTTTCTTCCCTCTTCCTGCACTCCAGCTTCCACTGGCCCCTCCAATGCAGACTGTGTACAGAACTACAGAACTACCATTGCCAGTTTGACTGAGCTTGGATGCCCTGCACCAGCACATGGGAGGGAATTCTGTGTTGGACACCCTGTTGGTAAAGCCAACGCTCTGGGATGCTGGTATGGCAGGTACCACTTGCTGAACACACACAGTTAGGAACTAGCACTGCAGCTGCCTGTCTGTCTGCTTGGTTTCACGAGTATCTGGATTTCATTTGTAATGCCTTGGCATTAAACACTAGGTGGAATAAAGGGAGAACACTCTGGGTGGAAAACACGTGCTTCCACAGTTAGCACTGCTCAGAGTCCCTGTGGACACTCCTACCCATTCTCCCTCAGCCTGGGGCATTCTCCCCAGTCAGAGGTGAATTCAAATCCTAGACCTTGGCTTACAGGAGACCCCTCTGAAGGAGGCAGAGAGCCAACAGCAGGAAACCATGCAAACCTCTGTGCTGGGGCAAAAGACTGAAGGATGTTCAGCCCTGCTGGGGTGCCTGGCACCGGCAGTGTCAATTCAAGCTGGAAGAGTCGGGACACTACAAATGTGCTTGGGAATGGGACACGTTCTCAAAGACATCAGAAAGCAGCCTTGGAACTTCTTTAATAGGAAAAGAACACAGTCAGCATCCCAAGGAGGGAAACCCTCTGGACACATCATGTGAAGGATGGGATGCATCCCCAGTGCACAGTGCTGTTTCAGCTCTGCAGGGTGGGTTAAGGACACGGTTTGCCCAGGGAGTCTGTCCCACAGGGAATGGTGCTGAGCTGCTCAGTGCATATCCTGCTCATCAGTTGTTGTGTGGTTACAGGACCCTCCTGGCTGAAAAGCAGCAGATTCACTAACTGGGCCAAAAGGAGCTTCTTCCAATAGATGCAGCAGGAAATGTGCTATTTTTGTTTTCATGGAAATCCCTTAAACTGTACCACGACTGTGAGGATCCCCTCTTTCAGTGAGAAAGAGATACATGGGATATTTCTACCTCACAGTTTTGGCTTTCTTGTTATAAAAATGTAAAATTTAAATAAATACAGGTTTGTTAGTCCAAAAGAGAGAATCTGGGATGTGGAAGAAGAGGATGCTAAGAACACAAATAGATTCTTAAACTCCATGGGTGCACAGGATTTTTTCATAGAGGAAAACTCCTAGGGCAGGATGCATCCATGGGTACATAAAGGCTGCCCTTGCTGTGAAGCAGGGACCAATCCGCAGTAGTGTCTTTCTCTAACAGAGTTAAAACACTCCCTCCACAATCAAATATGTGTAACAATCAAATTATTAATAAGAACACTAATAAATAGCCACAGGTAACAACGTCCAGTAATTTTGAAGTGGAAGTTGTAGGATGCAGCAGGCACACACACCCATCACTCGTCCATTTTTTTTTCCTAAAAGATACAAAAATGAATCTTCTTTCAAGTATTAAAAAAATAAGTTAATTGACATAAAAGGGTCAAAGTGACTGAGGGCCCAGGCAGGTCTTAAGCTTTGTTTCCAATGTGCAAAAACAAAATACAGAGAAAAAAAAAATAACAAAAACACTGAAAAGTCTTAATGGTGGTTCGGTCACTTAAGGGCTTCTCCCTTTTTGGGGCCTAATAACCAGGGAATGCTGCCTGGGAACACCCCTGCCCCAGCACACACTTACCACTGTCCCACAGCAGTATTTTCCAGTGTCAAAACAGTCACAATAAAACAGAACAAGGAAGCCCACCAGCCTCTGAGCTGTGGCCATGAAGACTAAGGCCAGCAGTAGCTGTCTCTCCAGTGTGTAGCAAAGCAGATGGGCATCTTCCCTCTCTCTTCTGCTCCCCTTGTTCCTTACAAGAAGATTTAGGAGGCTAAGGTAGGGAAAAAGTCCACTGATGCCCACTTCTCTCCAAAAACCACGAGGCAGAGAGTTCCATCACACATAGCAGTATCTTCTCTGTCTGGTATTTCTTCATATCCATGCATAAGGATCAACTGCAGGTTTCTTTGGTGGGGAGGAAGACTAAAGCAAAGAAGGTGTTGCCCTGGGCTTCTGGAGCTTTCTTGGACAGCTGACTCCACTGCTACAGGCTGCTGTGGTTTTTCAGGAAGGGTTGCCACTTCCCTCTCTTTTATTAGAACTGGTGTAGTAAAAACGGGAAAGGAATGGACTGCCTTAAATCCAGTGTAGTTAAGGGTACTGCTCCCCTTAACCTCCTTCCCCACACATGGATTCTTCCCCCCTCCCTCCTACCACACACACAAAATGTGGTCCATCGTACAGGACCTCAAGGAGACTCCACAGTCTCAACTCATTTCTTCAACTTGGCTTGCAGACATGTAAAACTTAAGCTTCTGGAACCAACACACTTATCAAAAGGCTTCTGAGTGCTTCAGACCAAATCCCTGCATGCTGTTGGACCCTTCGGAGGTTTCCGCTTCAACATCTTCCTATCCGTGGAATTCTGGCAAACTCAGGGTAGGCCAACTGGACAACACAGACCAGCAGAGGTAAATGTATTAAGCTCAGGACCAGTTCAAGCTAAAACCTTTGGAAAGCATGACTGCCTCCAGGTCCTTGTCTTCTTCTTTTTCTCGAAGCCGCTGCTCCTCAAGGAGAGCCACGAGGGAATCTCTCTGCTCCACCACTTCAAGCATTTCATTCAGGATCCTCTTCTCCTCCGAGAGCTCCTCATCTGTCTTCAGATGATCTACAGAGATACCAAAAACTATCAGCATACACAAGGCTAGAAATACACACCTACAATCCATGAAATATTCCCTTTTGCTCCCACCTTCTACTGCCATCCTCTCACGGAGCTCCTGCTGCAGCCGACTCTGCCTGTCTTCCAGTTCTAGCTCCCGAGCACTGAAAGGAAAAGAGCAGAAATTCATGTTCCAGGTGTATTAAAATACTGCATACATTGCTTCATGTTCATTCTCAGTTTCTGCTCCCTCTCTACATATCTGCTGTGCATTTTACCAATCTCCTTTGGAACAGCTCTTAAATAACTTAAGATATATAACTATTTTTAAAAGATTTAATTGCGCTTTTAGCATTTCAGGTTCTTTGCCTTCGGCTACGAAGTGCAATGCCAAACGTGGAGCAAACTAAATATAGAGCAGAGTCAAAGAGCAAATAAACCTGCAATGCTTCTACCTATCCCCTGCTACTTCCCAGTCTAAAACTAAAGTTGCTTATTAACAAATTACTTATTACTTAAGGAAATGTCAGGCATTGCAAACACCACCTTGGGACTTCTCTGCCACTAAGGCTATCAGCTTCCACATTGCTGAGGTGAGCTGACACACTCCAAAATGAATTTCAGTGAATTTGCACAATGGGAATAGAAAAAACCCCCAATTTCATTAACAGGAAAACAGCTTTACCATCTGAGCCCACGTGAGAGGCACTGGGGTCCCACTACAGGTAGAAAAGAGAGCCACATGGCAAAGGTGACTGCATTAAATGCTTTTGGCTATGCTTAGAAGACAACTTTACCAAAACCAGGAGTCCCACATTATTTCTGCATAGCTTGAAAACACTTGCATAAACAGGATGTGTTTTATACAAGAACAGCATGAGAAGGGCTCACATACCTGTACTTCTGCATGTGCACAAATAATTGGAATAATTTCATTCCTTACCACTATTATTCCTCCTTCTACCACTCCTTTAAAATGTGCTTGGATTCCTATCTCAGCCAAAGAGCCTGCTGACCTGCTGGCCTTACAGGGAAGGCAATACTGACAGATCTTCCACTACTACTTGTGAGAAAATCCCCATTTTTTCCACATTCACTCACAAGATCATCAGTTCAGACTCGTAGCGAACCAAGGCATTCTTCTCCTGCACCAGCTTGAACCACTCCTGCATCAGCTTGGGGTCATCCTTCTTACCCATGCCTGCCAAGAAAGAAACCTGGTGAATTTTCAGGTAATGCCCTGCAATCCTTACAAGCCCAAACTGGAAAAACAACAATGGGGCAAAATGTGCAAAGAAAGCCGAGCAAGATGCTGCCAGAGCACTCCCAAGCCGGGTCCATTCAGTTTGCCTACAGCACTCAGTGGAGTGGAAGTCACCTCCAAAAGGATTCTCTTCTCTTTGGAGCCTACTTTTTTTTGTTGTTTCTGATATTCTTGTGATTACTTGTTTCTTCCTCGCTCTTACTGCAGAAAGCCCTGATTTCTATGAGTATTTAACTTTGCCTTTCATTAGAAGAATTTTATGGATACTCATGCCAGCTACTTAAACATATGCTCATCAGACAAGGGTTCAATTGCCACTCCATGTGTTTTACCTTTATTTTCTTCAACTGCATGTCCTTAAGTTTTCCTTTTACTAGCCAAAAGTAACATCTTTTTTCAACAGTTAGGTAAATCTTTTCTGACTGCTCCTCCTAGCCACACATATCTATTCATCTTGAAGATCCCCCTGCAAAGTGAACACAGAAACTAATTCTACTGTACTGCACACCAGTGCTAGAAAGAAAAGGAACCCCCAGACACATTTGCTAATATAAGAAAGAATAAAGAAACCTTGGGCCTTAACCACCTAGTACAGAATTCTTAGCTGGTCCTTTTATTTTAGAATGAACTCCTAAACTTATTCAAAGTCTTGTGTCTGTCAGGAGTCATGTGGAATAAATGCAGAACGCTGTTCCCAAAGCCTTCTGTTGATATTTAGCAAACACAAGAACTTAGCAAGGAGGCTTCTCCTGGCAAGCTCTTGGTCTGGGCCACTTATTCCACATTGAACCACCTGCATCTGAATGCTGTGATTTACATCAGACCCCCTCAATGCCAGGGGCAAGGCTCCTGCTGTGTGGAAGTAGAAGCAGGAGCAAGGCCTCAAATCAAGCTCAACAGCACTTTTGGATTGCTGCATCCCATCAGCTCACACTGCACATAACCTAGGCATCCCAAGGTAACTAACAGCCCTGTCTCTGCTTGTTATCATGGATATGTACTCTCTGCATCAAAACCAAAAGCTCTCAAATAGTCCATCTAATGCTAAAATAATCAAGCAGCAAGCTTACTATTCAAACTCCACGGCACAGACACATCACAAATACCACATTAACAGCTACTTAATTCACACCGTGCCCTGCCTCATCCTCAGCACGCCAGAGAAGCGCTGCTCTGCAGTTACACAAGGGAGAGCCTACAACTCCTAGTAAGCTGCAGCTTGGGCTGCCTTTCTCCTGCCTTTGGAAACGTGTCATACCAGCCCCTGGGGGAATACCAGACTCGGTTGTACCACCCTAAGAGCCCCTGGCTCCGTGGACTTGATACCAGTGTGTTGCTCAGTTCCAAGCATTCCTTTCTGAGCATCTCTGCACAAAATGCCCAATGTGGCAGGAGAGGGAGACTGTACATGCAGATGTCCAGTGCTGTGGAGCCATGAGAACACTGGGAAGTCTCCCCTTCCTTTCCGATGCCAGGATGTAATAGAAAACAAATGCCTCGAAGAAAAAGCCGAAAAACACAACGCTACTGACCTATGGAATTACGTAAGTATTTTTAAACAGCCAATGAGTAGAGGAATAATGGGAGGATTGGAAAGGGAGCACTGACAACTGATGTGAGGGAGGACCATGGAAAGCAGGTAAGTGGTTAGCAAAATTACACCATGAACACACATAAACAACCCCTTCCCCATGCCTTGGCAATGGAAACTCTACAGCACACTCCATTTGGGATAGTTAAAGAATGCACTCAGCAAGACAGATGAGGGAGAACTAGTCTAACTTCAGGTCTGTTGGTTTTTAAAGTTCAAGGATGTTTTTCACATCAGTCCTTATAAAGACACAGTATTCCTTTAATCCCTATATGCTAATTAAAAGGCCGTATTTAAGGAAACAGATTGTCATCCCTTACCCCACCTTCCAAACATCTTTCAGGAGGAATAGAGAAATTGAAGCCACCAAATGAAAATAGAAACTTTTGCGTGTGACACTTGTGGTCCCACAGCTGCTGCCCATTGTCCCTCCCAGTCACTGCACCTCCTCTTGCACAGCTGGGACTGGCAAAAGGGATACTGTACCTTTAACAGCTTGCCACAGGCTCAGAGAAGCTGGTTACCAGGTAAGCTACAGACAAGGTTTGGTTTGGGGACACAGCAAGAAAAGGGCTGGGGGCCTCGTGGTCACTCACTAGCTGACTAGTGCTGCTAAGAGAACCCAGCTGTGGGCAGGGAGGACACGGGGTGTGTGAGGTTACGTTACCTTCATGGGCACAGCAAGGGCAGAAGGAGAGAGGTCTACGACGTGGTGTCCCGCCATTGGGCTCAACTTCAATAGGACCAAACGAGGAAGAGGAAGAGGCAGGAGAGGAAGAGGAAGTTGGAAGTGGAACGGAAGAGGAGGAAAGGGGTGAAATAAAAGACAAGCAAAGGACAAAAAGCGTAAGAGTGAGAAAGAAAGGAAACACAAGAAGAAAAGAAAAAATACAAGAAATGGAGAAGCAGAAACAAGGGATACAGTCTACAGATGAATAATGTCCCTAATAAGCACAGATAACAGGTAAGAGGTAGACTGAGGTACTGGTGAACTCTTACTGAGCTGTACAAATACCAGGCAGGAGGTTACTGTTACTGCACTTTTCCTAATGTTCTCAGGTGCAGGGTCTTTAACTGAAAGGTTTGTGACCCAGATGTCAGGACGAGTAGAGACATATATTTCACTTCTGTTGATAAATGTCAGATTTCAAGCAGGGTTACAGTAAGTCTCACCTGCATGCATAAGACACCAGCTGTAAGCAGCCACCCTACCTTAAGCTCTATCAGGACCATGCTCTTATCACCGTGGCAGCATCCACTGATGGTAAAAGTGTCCTTTGTAATGGAATAAAATGTCTTCAGACAGGGAACATCACAGGGAGAATCTGATTACCATGGAACCAGCCTGCCAGGATCTGCTGTGTCAAGTGTGGTGAGTACACATGTACCCCACTGAATTGTTGTGCTTAGGGGGGGAAAAGGCTTTTACATGGATAAAGTGATTCACATCAGGGTCTGCAGGGGCAGTGACCAACTGAGGACTCTGCAGAGTTAAACCAGTAAATTTAAAGCTCTCCCTTGGTGTTCTCATCCCACAAAGCATTTTAAAGCTTGCAAGTTCTGTTAGCATCAGTGACTTACTGCATCTTTATAATCTTTCCATCAGCCAGTGAAGGACAACCATTTCTCATCTCTCAAAAGGTTCAGCTGTTTTAACACCAAGAATTTGCTTTTCAGCTGTACTTAACATTACAGAGGTAAACAGGAGGCAATAACCAATACCACTAATAGTTACTGGAGAATGTGCACCAGGGAGATGATGAACTCTGAACTGTCAGAGCTACCAGAACAGAACACTTACTGGGCTCAGGGCACAACTGCATTTATAAAGAGGAGGCATTTCTGTGTTGGGAAAAGGCATAAACTCCACAACAACAGTATGGTAAGAGTAACACTCATTTTGGAGAAGTCAGCAGAGTTTGATGTTTGTGGTTCAGAGAAAGCTCTACGAAATCAGAGTACCAGTAAACTGGGAAGGTTTTAGAAGGGACCATCACAGAACTAGACCAGCACATGGAGGACACACTGGAGCAAGAGGGAGAGCACATCAGCTTCACAGCCTGTGACTGAGCAGCACAGCTTTCTCAGAAGAAGAAACCTCTGTACTGGAAGCAGGAAGGGCAACATTAGGAGAGGTACCACAGCTGGCCATAGGACAGTTACAAATAAAGCATCATACCAACAATAATTGAGAAAGTACCAGAACATTATTTACAGCTGTTCTGAATTTTCCAACTTCTTCATTTAAAATAGAAAAATACTAAGGCTTTTTTTCCTACAACTGCCATTTCACAGATCAAGTTACAAAAGCAAAAACAAACAAGAAAAACCCCAAACCACAAAGGTGCAGTGAAGAATATGCTTCCACACAAAGCAGAGCATTTAGTGCATGATACTTGTTAAATATTTTTAAATAAAACAGAACAGACAACTGGGATACAAGCATCATAAAGTCACCCTAGGACATCTTCCCATCCTATCTTATTCAAAATTAGTCCTTTAAGCTAAAAGCTTTAATAGTCTAACTTGGTGTAACCACTATTTTGAGGGTGATCAGGGAGATGGAGACTTAACTGTATGGAAAAATCCACTTCTTTCAGGGTTTGAGATTTCATTCAGAACTGGGGGCTGGGGGATTTGACACATCACAAGCCATGCACATAGACACTTGGTGAGGAACTTCTAGTTTTCCATATTTGAGCTGAAAATAAATACCCAGTATGTGAAAATGTCATTCATCTTATTGTGAAATGGCCACACACTACTAGCTTTTGTCATCAGTAATTGAGTGGTCTGGTACTAGGAGACGATCCCATCTTTGGTCTCCAGTAAAAAGCCTCAGGGATCACACAGCACCTGACTAATATGGAGCTCACTCCCCACAACTGTATTTTCCTCCCTGGCTCTTAGTTATCTTCTCACTCTTGTCTAAAAAAAAATTGTCCTTGAATCAAGTTACAAAGTCCACGTTATCTACACTAGTCCTGCTACTAGAAAAGTCAACATGTTTTTTCAGTAAGATAATAAACATAACCTTTGCAATTAAGATCCTTTCCAGCTACTCTAGATGTAAATTACAGTTAATTACATCGGTGAATACAGGTTATGATTATGGCAATTACTTTGGAAACAATTTCTGTCCAAAGTAGAATAATTAGCAAGGCTTTAGAAAGTCTTCCTTATGTATTGCAGGTCTTTCACAGCAAGAACAAAGTGTAACCTGAAAACTTACTTACCATGGCTCTCTAAAGCTTATTTCATGGCTTATTGCTCCAAAAACCATTACTAATCCTACAGTAAATATTATTGTTGCTGTTGTTATTGTTATTATTACGTTGTTGCTGTTTAAAGAAGAGAAATCAGCACTTCCTAGTCTCATAAAATTATAAATATGATAATCACTGCAAGACAAGTTCTGGATGTGGAGCCAGGGCCAGATAGGGAAAAATCCATTTGTTGTGCAAATTAAAGAAACCTCAACAAAGCCAACCTCCCTTTCTGTTTAAGTCTCCTTCACCACCAAAAATATATTGACACAGGTCTTCACCCACAACATGGAAAGAGTGCTGCTGGCAGCAGCAACACCTGCTGAAGCAGTTTGTTTGGAAGGAGCTGAAAGGCAAGAGAAGAAACATTTCTTAGGTTCCTCCTGTGCTGCCAGCAAGAGCCTAAGGTGTGGCTATAGCCTCTGGACAGAAAATTACCATTATTTTTCACCAGAGGGATAAAGCTGCCAACTGACTGTCACAAGTTGCTCCCTTTTCAGTGCCACAAGCCAACTCTTCTTCTGTGTAAAGAGCTCAGCAGTCCAAGCTGCTGGCAAGCCAGAGCACAGTTTGGAGGCAGGAGCTGCAGCTTATTAAGGAGAGGAGTGTGCCCCAGTTCCTGAGCACACTGAACATTCTCAAGAGGCAGACACAGCCCATCAATCAAGTGACTGGATTTACCTTCCTTCTGTGTAAAAAGCCACAAGAATGCCCTTGTTTGTCACAGTACTCTTGAGAGATTGCAGACTTTGGTACAGTGGTGGAAACCAAGAGGCGGGTCAAGAATAAACACTATAGCTTCAAAGTCTCTTCAAAACAAGGACCAGAAATTGTATAGCCACTGTAAAATAAACCTTCATTTTCACTGTAGATTGTTCTTTGTTACAGAAGCTACATTGGACTGTTGCATTTTTTTCTAATCTTTTTTAACCTGTTGATTAAAGAGCAATTTTTCAGACTGGTTTTGTCCTTTTCCTCTCTAGCTCCGTAACACTTCTTTTCACAATCAGAAGCACAGTGGTCAAAATGATCAATCAGGATGAAGAAAGCACAAAGTTTGGGGTGGCAGACCCCATTATCCCCAAACTACAGCTCACCCTGATCCCCTTCACTATTTGTCCCTTTTTTTTAAAATGAGAGCTGTGATGATTTAGTAGTGGTGAGTCACTGCAAGTTAAATTTACTTGAACAAGTGGGTGACATCCTTCATAAGCTTTGCATATCCAGAGACTTTGATTTCTATATTGTTGACTAATTGTGGTGGTTTGGGAAACAGCAACACTGACAGCAAAATCCAGCTCTGAGGCCAATCTCAGTTCTGTGGCACGTGCCCTCACAAGCTAAAAACATGACACTTTGGAAGTTTATTCTACAAACAAATCCCTTATTTATCAGGAATACTAAAAGCTCTGGTTTTAAATTGGTGCTTAAAATATGGATCAGTCCAAAAGAGCTCAGTAAGTCAAATGGCACTGATCACAATAAATGTCTTCTTTTCCACCCTTAAAAAAATCAGGTTATGGTCAGAAAGCCACGTACTGAAAAATAAAACATTCTAACTATACTATTTGGTGAAATTGTTCAACAGCAGCCTTGTTAAAAACCAAGGATACAGAAAACCAACTCTTGGAGAACATCCACAGAACTGCAGGTTGAGAGCAAGGATTTTGACAAATGTCCCACAAATGTCCCCAGTTTATTAAATCTGGGTCAAACTCAGTATCCTCTACAGTACAATCACTAGAAGAAACCTGGGGAAAACTCACAGAGCACTGGATTGTCATGCAAACTGAACCATTTTTATTTATCCAGCAGAAGGGGATGGGAGAAAGGCAGAGAAGGGAAGGAAAAAAAAACCTGGGGAAAGCAATGCTTGGAGCAGAACACACACACAAAGGACTCCAGAGAAGTCTTCTGTTTCTACTGGACCTTGAGGCACTTCAGAATGCACTCAGAATGAATACAGTCCTGCACCGACCCTGTCTCCCAAGACTGTTGTTTTTGTGTGCTGAAAGAGGCAGGTAAATGGCAATTGCCTAACAAGTACCGGCACTTAACAAGCTCTGCTTATCAAGCGCTCTTTCCTGCACAAAATTTACAGCAAAGAAAACAAGTTACCAATTCACTTCAGTGTCAAAAACAGCTGCAGACTGTGAAAACAATGTTTATCTTACAACTGCACTCCCCTTTCAGAAGAGCTGTGTTTGCCAATCACAAGAAATAGCACTGACCTCACTTGAATATATCAGACTCCAGCCGTGCAGAATTAGACCTGCAAGACTTTAAAGGACATAGTGAGCTGAAATGTTTTAAATAAGTTTAAAAAAGGTGAAGTTGTGGTAGAGTGTGCTTTAAGCAGAGCATAAAGATTTTAAAAAAACCTAAACCAATTGCATTTCCCTGCCCTGTTTACCTGATGACCTAAGGCTCTTGTCAAGAAGGGAGAACGTGTCTGAAATCAACACTATCAAATGTACCAGCTCTTTTCCCTACATCCTTTCTTGCCTGTCTTGGCATATTCCAGCCAAGAAAAAAGCAAGGTGGGAGCCTGTGGCTGTTTGTTTAATGATTCCCTGCTGGGTGCAAGGAAAAGGAAGCTGCTCACTTGAGCACAGAGCAAACCATGGAGGTACTTTCCAGAGGCAGACAAGGAGCCAGTGTGGTTAGGAGGAACTGAGGCTGGGGCTAAGGAGGCAAGGTGACTAATGGAGAGCACACAAAGGAGAGGGAAAGAAGGGTAAGGGATGAAAGGAGAAGGTAGATTTGAGAAGAAGGCAGGACCTAAAATTTACAGATAAATAATGCTGGGCAGAAGAGGGAGCAGAGCCCAAAAATTTTGGAAGAAGTCCAAAGGCTGGGATTTAGACTGTGGAGACTGTGTCAGTGGGAAGATGAGACCAGGAGTAGCTAGTGGAGAGAAATAGGAGGTCTGAAGGGTAGAATGCTAGGATTTCTTTGTCAAGAAGGCAGGATTAAAATTAAATGCCTGAGAATGAAAATGGAAGTGGGGTAAGGAGCTCTGGATGAAATAAGACAGGATCAGGACAAGGACTGTCTCAAACGAGGGAACAAAAGGACAAAGTATATATCCACCAGACCAATGCATCCTTCCACTGTTTGGCTCAGAATCCATATTTTCAAGTCTCACTATTCCACAGCTGCCAACAAACATCTATAAAATCCATTGATTGTGTCCCATTTCCTCTCCATAAGGATCCACCCAGAAGATGACAACATAACTATTCCATAAGGACATGAGACAAATCTCTGTGGTGGATCTGAAGGTTATAAATCCGTTGATACATCAATATAATATAAACTCTTAATTTCAGCTGATTTTGCAACCTTTGAAATGCTCTTTTAACCACACCACGCACACAATACACACAGAGGAATAATTACTCAGAATTGAACTGTGACCATCTGTAGCATGAAATGAAACATCTGCATTACAGCAACGGTACAAAACATTTCAGAACAGGAAGAGAGGATTATGACATCTGAGCAGAGCAACGAGCTAGTTCAGACACCAATCTGTAATCCTACACACTGGAAGTTGACCAGGATGTCAGAAGTTCCCATTCCCCTTGCAGAAGTTGTTGTGCAATCTGTAACAACTAAATATTACCAGTTTACAGATAACTTTCCAAAGTGCTTTGCTATTTTTGTTAATATTCTATGACAGTCATGCCCATGCCTTAGAGACATGGGTTGCTGATAGAATAATTAACTTTGCAGCATCCAAGCTGCCTGCAGGGCTCAGCAGGACCTCCAGGGATTTTAATGGCACTCCACCCAGATGCAGCATCCTGCACAGACATGTTAATCTTGAAGCTGAGCTCTGTATCTTGCCACTTGAGCTGACAAATATCACCAGGAAAATGTATCCCTTCTGGCAAAAGTGTTCTGGCAGCCCCAAAAGCAAATATAAAGCAAATTACAGAGGCAACAAAATAATACTATAAAGCCACATACTCCAGGCTATACTGGCTCACTGCATTTAAAGGGATACTGCCCAACATGGTTTCTTTAAAATTTGTTTTGAAAATGGTGCTTTTGAGATGAGCAGAAATTTGATAGAGTTTTAAGATGCATCAACCATTTTTAAAATAACCACGAATATTGCCTCTGACTGTTGGAAGCCCAAGTGACTGAGTCACCATATAAATAAAAGCAGCCTGCTCAAAAATGACCACTCTGAGATGACTGAGCTCAGAGAAATGGAAAAGCAAACACGCAACGAGATAAACAGCAAATTCCATTTCCAATTAAGATTCTCTGCAGCACAGCAAATTCTTTTCAGTGACAGTGTCCCTTTAAGTGAAGATGATTTTGCTTTTTCTTAAAGGCACTATTAGTGATTTTGATGGGATTGCTGTCTCTACAGAGGCATTAGGAGCAGAGGCAGGAGGAGGGAGAGGTGTAGTGGAGATAGCATTAAATAGGGATAAGGGTCTGTTAAGGGTAATTCAGCATCAACCCTTTTACAGCTCCTACTCTATGCACATGAGTATGGGCCAGCCCTGGTGGATAAAACCAAGAAGAGGGTTTCAAAGTCTCTCTGCAGGAGATAGCCCAGGAAAGAATGCCAGAGGGACTGAACAGTGAATGAAGCACAGGGCTAGCAGAGGACTATCACATCAAAATTAGCACAGGGGCACTGGGCAACAAATCAGATCTACTATGGAGGAAAGTCTTCCATTCTGAAACTTGCACTTGGGTGGGTATGCTGAACTCAGGTGGATGTTTTTCCATAAAAGTCTATTGTGCCACGAGTAATTCACAACAGATAGGTACAGGTAGGTACTGTGTGGGACAGCCTCAGTGGGGCAGGAGAAAAAATGGCTGTTAAAAACCTGGGCAAGATTATATTCGAAGGATCAAATACTGAACACAATGAAATCAGGGAAGACTTTCAGGGATGTGTCTTGGATCAGGCCTAGAGCATGTGGATCTTTCCCTCTGCAGAGCTGGTCTGCAATGCAGTCCCTCAAAAAAACACAGATCAAGCAACTTCCCACTCTGAAAGAGAAACTAAATGAGACCCTCAGATAACAAGGCAACAGAGCAAAGTTTGATTTCTCTTGGATCTGCTGACAGACAGATGTGTTCACTTCATATGAACAGATTTTGGGGGCTTAAACTAGCAAAAGAAATTTTAATTTTCAAGATAGGCAAACACAAATCAAATGTCATTTGCAACCCAAAATTAATAATCTACTATGGGACTTGGGAAGTAACATTAATTAAAGCAAGAGCAGAACCATGGTATAGAGTGGTGACCAGATTCTTAAGTGAAAATGAGAACTAAACACTGTAATGTGTGTTTAGCACTAAATGGGGTATTAAAGCAATAGCATAGCAAGAAGCTTAATAGTTGTGTAATGATGCAAACTGGATTCCAGCAAAAATGACTGGAACTCTTAACAGCAGATTATTTTCTAACCTCACAGTAAGACCAAACCAGGAAAGACGACGTATCTGCCATCTGCAAGTGTTTCCAAAGTCCCTTGAGGGAGCATTTTTGTTTTGTTAGATCAGCAACACACTCTGGCTTCTTTAGAAGAAAAAAACAAGCCTCAGAAGGGCAAGATGGAGACAACAGCATGACTAATCCTTGACAGTGCTGTTTGCTCTTGCTGTTCCCCCATAAAATACTTTCCTAAAGAAAACTTCAGTCAGAGAGGTGGACTTTTTAAAGAAACAAAAAAAACCCCAGAACAACCTTTCACTGCCAGTAGGGAAGATGGCTGGAATGAAAACAGTAAGCAAATCTAGAAAAAATCAGCACTGTGAAAAATAGAAGAAGTTTGTGGAACATGCCAGGATCTCCTGTTCCTGAGCTGGAAAAGGGGTTCTGCCATCATCAGTCATGTGCAAGGGCTGTTTCTCCTCGTTTGTGAGCCAAGGATGGGAGAAGTAGGTGAAGGGAGGGTGGGGAGGAGTGTCAGCAGGGTTAGTGTCAGCAGGAGGTTCAGCCATACATACCACCCAGATGCAAGTCGATGAGGTCACTGTAATAAGACTCTCCCCAATAGTCTACAACAAGGAATTGGTGAAGACAAGAGTTATTGAGTCAGATACCCACCCTAGCCCCATACAATCAAAGCAATTATATGAGAAAGACATAGAAACAAAAAAAAGGCCAAACAAGAGACAGGCAGCTCTACATGTGGGCACACACATATATATATACAAACACTGCACTTCTCTCTTTCTCTGTATATATACATATATGTACACACACACACACACAAATATATCACAAACATATATATTGGGAAGATGAAGAGAAAATTTCCAGCAGGTAGGCAAGGACTTCCAAAGGGAAAAACCAAGAGGTTTACACAGAGACACTTCACCTATTTGTGTTTGCAGCAGTACCTGTCACTGATGTCTCTCCTGTTCTTGCTGAGAAAAGCAGAATTAATCCTGTTGCTTTGGAGCTGAGCAATATGTCAGAAGGAAACAGTGTGATTTCTTAGGACAGCTGCAGGAAAGGTGGAAGGGTTGATTTCTTGGAGGTGAGTGAGTGGAGGATGGTGCATGGCACACAGGTGGAGGCACTGAGTGCCAACACAAATGGCAAACACTCAGGGGTAGGAAGATGGGATTGTGTGTTCCTGCTGATGCAGCCTCTGTGCCAGGGAAGAACTGCACAGCAGCTTTCAGGACACAGATGTGCATTTCCACAGCTGCTAGAGACAGGTGCACCACGAGTCTAGCACTGTGGAACATTCCATTGGGAGGAGACAGATGAAGTACTGAGAGCAATATTTCTCACTGCATATGATCCATTTGAGGTAAAGAATGTGGCTCTTAAACTTTTCAGTATTGATCTGACAGTAGATGTTTTCCAAGCTCTTAAAAATGACTGTCAAGGTTTATGCGAGAGGGAATAAAAGAAAGATTCTGGAAATTTCTGATTTGACATGTTTTTAGGTTAATGATTGAAAAAAAGAGAAAAATTCACAGAGGAAATCCAAGTCATTAGCATGTCCAAACAGGCGAATGCACTATCACACAAAGCACTGTTGCATTAGTAATATTGTATAACATTAATTAACTTATTCAAAGTGTCTCTGGGGACACCACAGAAAACTGAGAAAATTCTTCATTGAGATGCTACTTTACCATTGTAGTGAAATACCATGATGCAATAGGAAGGGGGCAGGGAGGGAAGGAAAACAAGGGATGAAGGCAGCTTAGAGCACCTGTGTATGACAAACTCACCCCTGAAACAGAGCTTGCACTGCCACTTGAAATAGAGCTTACCCTCCTGATCATTCATTCTTGCTCTGAATGCAACTATCAAAGGCTGAGATTCTCAAAGATAAGCACAGAGAACACATTAAGGCAGTTAAGTAATCATAGGTTGTGAGATTTTCTGAATCAGAAACTAAAAGTTAGACTGAGCATTCAGCTTTTGAAAGAATAAAAGACCAACTGTGCCATGCCTGAGGCTGAGCTAATTTTAAAAAAGAAAAGACAAGAAGGTAGCCAAGAAGGTACAATTATTTTGACAGAATTAAAGTTGGTGGTGACCTCCAAAATGTTTCTGAGTTTGATTAGTTGAAGAGCAAATATCACCCCATAAATATTCCACCTTGACAAATAGCAGATAAGGTGTGAAATTCCTGGAAAGAAAACTGAGCTGCCTGTATCTATTGCTGGATCTAAAGCTGTAACCTCTCAGGAAAACAGCAGGGCATCACTGTGAAGAATTTATTGACAATCTTCTCAGTATAAGTTACTTGCCAATAACATATTAAGGATAATACAAAATGGATAGAAAATAGAAACAAAATTATTCTAAGTAAATAAATGTTTATCTATAAAACTGGTTTTTGTTCTTACCAGTGGAACTGGTAAAATTTACAAGTATTTAGAAAAAACACTTTTTTCTAAAACTGGAAAGTGGTCCAGACATGAGAGATTTGAGGAATTAAAGTTAGTGAAAGACCTCTACAAAAGAAAATTTGCAATTCTTTACAGATAGAAAAGATGACAAAGATGCAATATGCTACAAGATGATAAACTACATAGAGAAGTAGTTCAGATGGTCTTGCCTGTGTTTTTCTACAATAGAAAAAGAAAAGAACCATAGCAAGTTACAGGATTCTGTTTCTTCTGTCTGGATTTTTAAGTTGTAAGAAACTACTATTAACATTACCCAAAACTTCATATTTAAATGCTGATCAATAAGAGATCTTTTTCTCTCCTTACAGGGAAGGAACCTGAAAATCCCACTCATTACAGAGCCTAATACATCGTACCAGAACAGTCAATACTGGCTGCTGCCTATGGAAGAGCCATTATTTTGATGCTGTACTGCAATCCTTCTCTATTTACATGGACAAAGTAAGTGCACAGCAGACATATCTCCCAAGCTCCCCTATTTTTTCTCCTTGTACAACCTTATAAAGAGATTTATATTTTTTTAGATGGCAACACCACTTTACACACTGCCTTTCCCTTTCTGAACTTTTGTTTCCATGGTTTCATTAGGGGAGGGACTGATCAGAGACAAGAGCATGACTCCACACCTTTACACAGCAGTCCTTGTTGAATGTAGTGGTCACTGTTGGGTCACAATGCAGATGACAGAAAAATGATACTTCCCTCTTGAATAATTAGTGGACATTGCAGGCAGAAATTAACTTTATGGAATGTGATACCACAGATCTCAAAAAGAAGGAATTCAGACATTTTTATTGAAACATACATAAAATGTCTGGAAAAGAAGAAGCTGAGGGGAAACCTTATTGTCTCTACAATTTCCTGAAAGGAGGTTGGAGCCAGGTGGGGGTTAATCTCTTCTCCCAAGTAACAAGCAACACAACAAGAGGAAATGGCCTCAAGTTGTGCCAGGGCAGGTTTAGATTGGATATTAGGAAACATTTCTTCATGGAAAGGTTTGTCAAGCCCTGGAGCAGGTTGCCCAGGGCAGTGGTGGAGTCCCCACCCTGGAGGTGTTCAAAAGATGTGTGGATGTGGCATTTTAGGGACGTGGTTTAATGGTGGGCTTGGCAAAGTTGGGTTCATTGTTTGACTCATCATCTTAGAGGTCTCTTCCAGCCTAAAGGGTTCTATGGCCATGCAAGAGGACCTAGAGAGGTGAAGCATGGAATTGATTTATAATCTTGTGTCAACACAGTCAACACAGATTAGAACATGCTTTTTTTCCCCACCCCAACAGAATGTGTTTCTGGCTAATTCCCTGAAATAAGGGATGGTGAATTCTTTATGTCAGAGTTAAGCTTCTGCAAACATCACACATGACCTGTTGATAGAAATATTTTGCATGAGTAAAGCATATCTTAGAGACTTCCTGAAGAAAAGAGATCCCTTTTGCAAAGCAGGACCCACAATTTCACAGTTCTCCTAGGAAATTCACAAATACACAAGCTCACCTAAGACTGCATCCCTGTGGGAGAGCTGGGAGTGAGAAGCTATTCATCCAGAAGTTTAGTCTGCAGTCTCCCATATAAAATTGTAATTCTTATTCTAGATTATATTCTGTCTTCTTGGAGCATGTTTCAGGCATTCTGTGATTTTCAGTGAGAAAACTCTATCATGAATAATATTCTCTCAGCTGCTAAGATTTCCCACTTGTGCTGGCATGTCTTACATGAAAGTCATTCAGCAGCTCAATAATCAAGACTATTTGGACTTCCAGATGAAAAGAAGCAAAATGAAAAGAACCATTACAAACAGTGGAGGTGGGTTTAGTAAGTGCAGTAACTGGCAGGCCAGAGAACAGAGTGGGGCCACACAGGAACACACAGCATAAGGAAGGAGGCAGCTCTGCAAAGACAGGCATTTGCACAAGCCTATTTCTTTGATCCCACAAATGAAAAAAGACATCCTGATCATAAACATATCAAAGTCCTCAAGACTGTTCTTCACACTTGTAGTACCTATTTGCTTTGGTGAGCACTCAGTCCTGTTTCTTTGGCACACTCTTATGGAGCACCAGCCATATCTAATTCTGGCTGAGTAGTAACTGGCAGAAAGTCACAACAGACTTTTTCTCTGATGCACCCTCACTGCTTAATCAAGCTCCATCTTCAGAGGCATAGATGTGGCTCTTCAAGCAATAAGAAAACATTTTCCAAACATCTGTTCCACTGTTGCCTTTTCTGAACTCTGACCCTTGTGATCAGGTACATAATCCTGGCCTTGTCAGGTACACACACACTGCATTTGCCTGTTGGATATTTGACTCCTTGCAAATTGAGGAATTTTTTTTTTCCAAATCATTATAACTACCATCAGCATTATCTGAACCAGGTACTCCTCCACTCACATGCTTGCCAGATCAGATGATACTCATTTAATTTAATTTCAAGTCCACACAACATTTGTTTTAACAGCTTGACATGGATACCTTTCAGAGCATTTCTGCTCTGCACATCTTTGTCAGAAGCAAGCCAGTGTGCTGGGCTGTGCAGTGAGGAAGATGTTCTGTGATGGTCCCTTGTAAGGACACTACCTTGATAATCCAACACAATAGAGAGAAAGCACACACAGTTTCACAATTATTTCCTTCACATACAGACGGGGTTGTCTTACTGTGACAACTTTGTGTGAATGGCAGCTGGGAAACCCCTGCAATGTTCTAGCTGTAGCATCCAGTAAAATGCAGAAACAGTCAGCCATTAGTAGCAGCTGGAGAATTACCTCCTACACCTCAGGAAAAGGCAAATGTTGAACTAAGTCTCTGCCAATAGGGAAGTCCCAGAATTAGAAGAAACAGGAAAAACAAGGCCTCAAAAAGAGTAGAAAAGGGAGAATGGATTCACACTGGGCTCAGTCTCTAGGCTATAATGGTCCAATTGCCTCTAAAATCCAAACAGCTACTGAAAGCTGCACAAGCACTTGGTAAGAAAACATGGAAAACCAGACCAGGTTGTGATGGATACCTGCTTCTCCTCGAAGGGCCTTCTCCACAGCAACTCCTCTCTCCTCGAGTTGCCTCTGCTTCTCTTCCACTTGTTCCAACTGCCGCTGGATAATCTGTTCAGAGAGGAATGGAGCAGAACCTCACCAAAGCAATTCTCTTGCTCTGTCTGCAGCACACATCCAGCACTAAGAGATTTCAGTCAGATTTGCCTTTTCAAAAACAAGTATTTGTATTCAACAACACCCTGCTTCAACAGCAAGCACCACAGATTCTGGTGACAACATCCTCCCCACCCTGCTGTATCTCAACTCTTAAATTTGCAAACACCTTGATATTAATTTATTTGCTACAACTCCTATCACCTTCCTGAACACTGAACTGAAAGGTGATACTACTCAGTCAGCTGAGCCCCTGATTTGAGTTTTTGACAAATGTCATCATCTCTAGATGATGTGAACAGTTTTCCAGCAGACTCTCTGTTAATTTGAGAACGCATCACCCACCAGCATAACCTAGCAAAGCAATGATAGGTGTAGCTCCAAGAGGCATTATCTGAGTATCACTGTTGCATTCAGTGCATGATGGTTCATCCATGCCCAGCTAGAAAGGTGTTATGGGCATGATTTTTCTCACTGTAAAACTCTCATGAAAGGTTTCAGCCATCCTTCACTTCTCTGTGGCATGACACGAAATTTGTAAGAGAGAGCAGGAGCACTCATGTAGAAAGAGAGGACAGAGAGGACTCTGTTCTGATACACTCACAGGAATGTCAGGACCAGGGTGCTTTCACACAGAGCTATCTGTGTGCCATGACAGGAGGCTTGTGAGACACTACCTGAGCTCTGTGTAACCTCTTTAGCTCCTCTTGCTTGGCCTGTCTGCGGGCAGCTTTCTGCACTCGCCGCGTCAGCTTGGCGTTCAGCTCCTCCTCTGTGTAGGCCCTCTGAAGGAAGGAAAAACAGCAGCACATCTTAGTTACATGCTCAGAGACACGGGGGCAGGGATGACCATTTTCTCTTCCAAAAATCTCAGAAGGGAGGTGTTCTGTCTTTGCCATGGCTGTGTCAAAAATCAAGCTTCTGTAGGCAAAGGTGTTGACGGTGCAGTGAGCAACAATTTCAGGATCAAATCAGGAGTGAAGAAGCATTTAAGCCAGCTGCAAAGCTGTGATTTTATATGATATCCCACCCCTGCCTTTCACTGCTATATGAAACCTCTTCCCAAAGATCAAACCAGTTTTTATTCTCTGTAATTTTCATTTCTCAATAAATTTAGCCAAATGGATTTAGACAAATCAATGAGTACCATACAGAGGGTTCATCTTGATAGGGCTCCCCTTGATTTCATTTTAAAAGAGGGTAAAGGCTTGTCACAGTTACAGCAGTGTAAGCTAAGAAATTACTGTAGACTAAGGTATAATATTGCACTACCAGAAGCCATCCAAAAAAGCTTGTGTTTATAGAAAAAAAAAGGAAAAGCGATTTTTATAGAAATAGAAGGGTATTTTTTCTTCTTTTCTGTCAGTGAAACTGCTTTAAGAATGTCTTTCTAACATTACTGAAATTTGGTTTAGGATCTTACCACATGTACTAGTTGGATGTATCGTAGCCCAGAAAGGCTTTCTCTCAAAGAGTTTTAAGAGTGTCAAAAAAACCCTTGACAACTGCACTAAGTAAACAATAGTGAAAAAAAAAGCCTCTTTTCTCCTGTACATGTGTGTAAGCTTTAAGGGACTGCTGTAAACATGTCTTCCACTTCTGGAAAAATATCTCCTCTGTAGACAGTCAACTTCAAAAAGAGAATTTTATGTCAGACCACCCTGAAATTTGCTTGATCTACTTATTGTACTGCCACACTGGTCAGTCTACCTCTGTTGATGGCTCTCAGTGAACAGAGTTTAAGGTAGGATCACAGCTTAATTAAAAATCCTTCAGGTAGGTCATTGGCAAGCACCACTGTTAAAGCTTAAAAAAAGCTCACACTTTACTCTTTCTTTTTTTAAAACACAAATCCACAATGGTACTCAAATTAGAAGGTGAAGTGACAGAGCACATGACTTTCTATCCTGTGTAACACTGTTGTGACTGCAAAGACAAGACAAGAAAAATTTCAGAAAGCAGCAGCTTCTGCCTTGTTTTTAGCTTGATACAGGATTTCAGTAAGATTTGAGCCAACTCAAATTTTGAAAGCTGCTGATTAAAGTGTGATGATTCTTCTGAACTCACATTCGAAGTATTCAAAATGAAGAATATGCAAACATATTTAAGTGCCTTGAAAACCAATTTGTTCTGAAGCTCACAGATCATCCACATCACTGTACAAGTGGTGCACTGATAAATGCATGCATTCCAACCAGACATTTCAGAGCTTAATGCACTTTTGGGAGACATCCTCTACACAGAATTTGCTGCCCATGTCTGCTAACATCTCAGGCATGCACAGTCAGTGTTGATGTTAGTGCACATGTGGTGCTGAGCTAGGGATTCAATGGGTTAATTTACAGGGGGACATGCAATGCAACAATGGCCAACTAGGTGGGAATGGAGACACTACCTTTGACGAGTATGATCTCTTGAATGCCAAGGCGTGTGGTACATAGATCGACTTTAAAGGGGGAATGGTAAAGGGAGAAAAATAAAAACAACAAAAAAAAAAATGCACAAAATGAAGCAAAATCAGTTCAACATTGAAAACAGATGCACAGTAATAAAACAAAGTGGTTTTAACATGAAACGAATTTGTGCAAATGCTGAACGTGTCCCAGGCTGATGAAGCACAATGGAACTTCTGGGCACAAAATCAAGTTTCTAGCACCTTCTTGCAGGAAATTTGTTTTGGCAGCCTCCTTGAAGATATAGTCAACTTGGAAATACCATTTTCTAAAGGAATTATTTGGCCTTTGTCTACCTGTATGAGTATGAAGTTCTGGCTTAAGATTTGAAATAATGGCTTATTTCTGAACATATTTGGTTTGAACTGGCTAAGCCAACCATGTATTACTCTGGTACACAACTCTCTATTTACATTCTGATTTATAGTCTCTCCGAGGAGCTGTGTTTATTCCATAGTTTTAAATTATCTCTGTTTCATAGAAATTATAATGGACATTAAACCAACATCATAAATCTTATTCACTGCTTCCTGAACTAAGAAACACCAGACGGGCTCAGAGTGGGTTATGTGTCCTGCAGCAATGGAACCTCCTTGTCTAAAAGAAGAGCCTCCAAAGATCTTGAGGAGCTAAGATTGGAGGGGGAAAGGAGCAGGAAAAAGAGGGAGACATCACTACTTACTCTAGCCAAGGACATTCTGTGCTCCCCTGTACCCAAATATAAGGCAAGTAAAGCACTTAGATTTATTTGTAAAAATTTTAGTAATAGTAGATTTGTAGATCTAAGTAAAGCACTTAGATTTATTTGCTAAGAAGAGAGGTAAATTTCCCTCCATGTCACAAAGTCCAGAAGGCATTGTGCCACTCTGGGCAAACAGACAGCATTTTGCACTCTCACATTGAATTAACTAAAACCAGTCACAAATGAGAAGCCAGAGAACAACACCAGCATTTTGCAGGCTCCAGGAAAAAGCAAGCTACCTGTGGTGGTGAACACCTGAGCACAAGACCACAAGTGTACAGGAACAACGACAAACACACACATGGTGACAACACACCTACAAACACAACACCCACGGGGCATTCCCGTTAGGAATCCTTCACAAGATGCTTCTCTTGAAAGACACCACATTAAACAACATTGAATTAATTCACTGCTGGTCACAAAGAACAGGCTAAACAGAGCAGGCTGTTTGGGAAGCAAGCTCACTACATTACCAAAAAAGCAGCATGAACAGGATTTCAGTTTGGAGAAGGGGTTCACATAAAAGTTAAGTAGCACACAGTAAGTCAGCTCTTACCCATATAAAGTAGCAGGCAGGTTATAACTTAAAAAAAATATAACTCCCACCCCAAACCAGTAAAAAACCCAGCTTGGTCAGACTTGAAGTTTGGTTACATTTCTTTTGACAGCAAGGCATTCCAGTGTTTGCATGTATATTCTACATCCTTGGATAGGATGCTATAAAATGAGGTAAGTCAAGTTTTCAGATCCATATCCTCTAAATAAATACATTCTCAAAACTATTCTTAAGAAAACAGGCAGATGCTGAGTAAATAAATTCTTAATGTAACTTCAAGAGCAAATGAGTGAAAAAGAGACACTACCACCACACCCTTGGCAGAGCTTGTGAGATATTTTCAGTATGAGGATTCCAGGCATCTGCCAGTGCCACCTATCATCTCCTCCTGTGCTTAGAGATGTGATTTTTCTTTCTGCAAAAGCCATTTGAAATCTAAGTGGCCCAGCATAGAAAAAGAATTACTATTAAGGCAGACCAAAAACTCTGTAACTCTTATCTGAACCCCAGGTATTGGGTATCTGTCCTCTGCTGGCCCCAGGTACCTCATTCTTCTGCATCTCTTGGAAAATGCAGAATTTCTCATGAAACGCCTTGAGGGCATGCAAGGGGGAATGGAAGGGGGAGAGAAAAAAGGGAATAAAATAGAAACAAAATAATCTTCCTCTCAGATGAGATCTAGATCAACTAGGGAAAGAGATTAAAAGAGAGATAAGTAAATACAGAAAATACCTATTTAGTTCATCAATTTCTTCCACCAGCCTTAAATTCATTCATCAGCTATTCTAGTTCATTCTACTATATACACTGAGAAAGCATTTCACATGACACTTCAATTTGCAGTCCTTCCACACATTTGCCATCTCAGCCAAGGATCAACTTGGCATCTGAGATTGATTTGTGACCATGTGAGGACAAGTTTGAGACAGGAGGCACAGGCCACTGTGCCTGTGACATTTCCCTCACAGAGGCTCTTTTCTTCTTGAGCTTTTTTTAACATTTGTACCAGGCACCACCAGGAAAGAACAGTGAGAACACCGTTTGCACTTCGGTGTACCAGAAGAGCCTTAGTGTTCTGTGGGGTCAATAAAATTTCTACATAGTCCTTCCAAACCTTGCCAATTCTGTCTATCAGGGCTTAGAGGCTCTCAGGAATGAAAACAGGATTCTTCATTACTATGATCAAACAGTTCCTTAAATTATTCCCTTGTTTTTGCATTAATAGTGACATTCTAAAATTGAATCAAATAATTTTTTAAAAAATAGCTTTAAAAATTTGCTTTCACCATACATTTTCCACATATAAATGTGTGCAATTAAACTAAATCCTTATACTAAATCCTTATGCCAGTAGGGAGGGTGCACAGCAAGCTCTCCACCCTGGACTTCAGGAGAGCAGACTTTGGCTTCTTCATGGATCTGCTTAGTAGAGTGCCATGGGATAAAGCCCTGGAGAGAGGAGGGGCCCAGGAAAGCTGGTTAACATTCAAGGATTAACCAGGAAAGGCTAACATTCAAGGACTGCCTCCTCCAACCTCAGAAGCAATGCATCCCAATGAAGAGGAAGTCAGGCAAAAATGCTGGGAAGTCTGTGTGGAGAAACAAGGGGTTCCTGGACAAACTCAAACAGAAAAAGGAAGGCACCTTCTACCTTCTACAGAGGGTAGAAGCAAGGGCAGGTACCCTGGGAGGAATACAGAGAAATTCTCCAAGCAGCCAGGGATCAGGTTAGGAGAGCTAAGGTCCTGACAGAATTAAATCTGCCCAGGGACATCAATGGCAACAAGGAAAGCTCCTATAAGTGTGTCAGTGATAAAGGAAGACAAAAACATGGGCCCTCTCCAGAAGGAAACTAGAAACCTGGTTATCCAGGATATGGAAAAGGCTAAGGGACTCTAACTTTGCCTTGATTTTCACCAGCAAGTGGCCCCAGCCACACCATCCCAGTCACAGAAAGGGTTGGGAGAATGAAGAACTGCCCATGTAGGAGAAAGTCACATTTGGGAGCATCTAAGGCATGTACAGGTGCACAAGTTCTGAGGGAATAGGCAGAGAAAAGGCCTAAGCCACTCATGTGAGAAGTTTGGTGGAGTTCTCACTGACTAGAAAAGGGGAGACAAAGTTCCATTTTTAAAAGGGGAAAAAGGAATACCCAGGAGACTACAGGCCAGTTCATCTCCTTTTTACTGCCCAGTAAAGTAATGGGACAGTGAGACAATGGATCCTTCTTATAATAACAGTGAAGAGTAGCTTGTAATCATGAAAACAAGTGAAACCACCTTTTTTAGATAGGCCAGTCAGCCGACTTACAGGAAAACCTGCTCTGTGGGAGAAAGAGTAAAACAACAGCATTAATCATCTAAGCTTCTGATGTGATTCTCTGAGTCTGTGACCTGAATGGTGCTAGATCCATCTAGAATGCATTTCCCACCTCCATACCTCTCGTTTGGATTTCTGGGAGGAACGTTCCAGAATATCATCACTGGAGAGGTCGGAGTCCTCTGAGAAACTCAGGTGTTGACGGAGCTGTAAATCTGTGAAGTTGGGAATAAAAAGGGCAAGTGAGAGAAGTGGTAACAATCCTTTCCGTCAACTCTTCAGAGCTCAGTTGTAGGTTGAGTGAGCACCAAAATACTCAGCCCTTTTATGTCAGTGTCAGTTGTTTTGCCTGGGAGGGATCAAAGAAGCCCTGCTCCACAAAATGACCAGCATGAGTCTGAGCTGCTCTAAGAGAGTATCACTTTCTTCAAATGCTGTTAAAAATAATGGTCATGGCTCTCTTTTAGTGTTGCATCAATGCTCTTAGGACAGATACAGCACTTGGAATGACAGCAGCTGGCTCTATTTTGGCTGTTTGTACAATGCCAGAGAAATGTAACATGCTTCCTTTCAATCACATTTATAGGTAACTTCTTTACTGTATCCCAAATTGTCATTAAACATCTCTGCCTGCAACTAGTAGGCATGTGAAAGATTTACAGGAGGCTGCCAAATCCTTCCTTCAGAGATCAGCAGACAGCCACCAGATTCCTGAGAACAGGAATAACAGCATCTCTGCAGTCTTCAGCTTCCATGGAGTCAGGTGGAAAGAAAGAGAAGAGATTAGCCAAAGAAAAGATGAAGATCAGATTTAAAGTAGGGATGGAATGTCATAAATTCCAACAAATAATGCTTATTTCTCAAATCTAAGACATAAAACAAATGTGCCTTGTACATACTGAGAGTTAAGCTTTTAGTTAGGGATCCCTTTTTTTTCAGTGGATTGTGTCAATATGCAGATACACAAATCTAATCCCTAGCATCTACCCTGCTCTGTCCATCTGAAACTGAGGAGAAGCAGCAGCATTCAGCACAGCAGCTGAACAACAAAGCAAACCAAAAATACTTTCAAGGATATCTTGGAAAAGTAGGAAAAGGGCGCATTGTAGAGGGACTTATCTGTTATACCTGCAGCTGTAATCAGTGCAGGGGGTTTGTGCTTGCCAGAATCCACTGTGGCATTACTTGAGGGAGTACTTGGGCAGGATTTCTCATCAGCCTTTTTCTTCTTGTCTTTCTTATAGCCAGAGAAAACAGACTTCCATAACGACCTAGGCTTTGTTGCTTCCTCTGTCCCACCACTAGATTTGTCAGAAAGTCTGCTATCATTTTTGGATTTCTTCTCCTTTTTGTTCTTACGAGGGGAGAAGAGGGAACTTCTTTTCTTACTCTTCCCACTGGAGCCTTCTGAAGAGCTGACAGACCCTTCAGGTCCAGCCATATCAGCAGGAGGAGTGGAGTAC
Organism: Illadopsis cleaveri; assembly: GCA_013399915.1. Lineage (NCBI taxonomy): Eukaryota > Metazoa > Chordata > Aves > Passeriformes > Timaliidae > Illadopsis > Illadopsis cleaveri. The sequence goes on from VXBB01004284.1 coordinate 58,417, forward strand.
TTCTCAGCAGAATTATGTTTTCGTGCGGATCCCTCTGCTAATTTCAAGGCCAAATGCTTTGGAGACTCATAAAACAACTCTTTGGTCTTCAAGGGCATAGAAGATGCCTTTCGTGCCCTTGCTGCCCCAACAGTAGCAGCAGTAGGCATCTCCATATCTTTCATCTTACACAGATGTTTAGCCATGGCATCACGTAGTGCTGGGCTCTTGACAGACTTCTCTCTGGCTCTCATTCTTTCCTCAGCGAGCTCCTTGGCCTCCAGAGAAATGTCAGGGAACACTCTCTTCTTTTGGTGAACCCCACCTTCCATTGAGGGCGGACCACCATTTTCTTTGACCAAGGGCAAAAGATGTGGTTTCTCTGGCCTTGGCCTGCTGGTAGGAGGTGTGAAGAACTTCTCGTGAAGGCTGGAGTCCTCAGTCCTGTCATCATAGGTGTCTTCTACATCGTCAGCAAACGGGATTTCGTCCACGCTCTCCGCGAACGACTTCCGCACGTCGTCTCTCCTGGCCGGGGGGGACTCCTTGGCAGGAGGGGCTGGCTCCTGGTGTCGGGGAGCAGGAGGTGTTGATGCTGGTGTTGGAGGTGACCTGGCTTCAACCTCATTCTGCCAGAGTGCCTGGTACCTCTTCCTGCGCAGCGTGGCCGGCTCCTCGTTCTGTGGAGGCGGCGGGGGCGGGCTCGACGGAGGAGTCAGCATGGTGGAGTCGGAAGTGTTGAAGCTCTGGCTCGCCATGGTTCTCATGTTAGATGAGCTCTCCTGAAGGCCAAGCCCAGAGCTGCTGGACACATCTCCCCGCACTTCACTGGGAATCTTTAGCTCTTTTTCTGATGGAGACTTCGGAGTGAGCAGAGAGATCTGCTCGTTTTCTAACTTGGATAGTCCCTGTCTTCTTGGGGCAGGCTGGGGTTTCACAGGATGGATCCTTTCCTCCCCTGAAATATTCCTGCTATTGAAAGTCTTCTGAGGAGTTGCCTCCAGAGCAGACACGGTGAAGTTGCTCTCTGAGCGTTTGTTTCTGTCCACGGGGGTGAGCCCTAAGCTCCTCCTGATTTCAGCACTCTTCATCCAGAACTCTTCCACAAGGCTGCTCCGTTTCAGGGCTTCTTCTGCAGTAGTCGGGCTCCCCAGTTTTTCCACCTCGCCATCCTGGCCCCTAAGGGCCAATTTGGCTAAAGGTGTAGATGTTAAGGCTGGGACAGGTTGGAAACATACTGGAGGCTCCACTGGGGATGGAATGGATGTTTCAGCAGAAGGCAAAGGCTGGGAACAGATAGGCATTTGAGCAGATGCTGGGGTTGAGGGCAGTGCTGGTGTTCCTGGCTGAGACTCTGCTAGTGGTGGGGGTGCAATGGCTTCTGGTGATGCAACTGGCTGGGACAGCACTGGAGATGGTGGCACCAAAGGGCTCTTCACTTTCCTGTCTTTGGGAATTTCATCCTTTGGTCTTTCCTCAAGAACGAAAGGCTCAGGAAAAAAGCGTGGCTCTGGGGATTTTATTGCACGGCATACTTCAGCCAGGGGATCTTCTACATCCTACAGAAAAATTAAAAAGGGTAATATTAATAATCACTGAGCATACAAGACTACGATCCCTTTTTTTTTTTGCTTTTAACAAAGCTAGAAATAAGGAAACCATCCAAGTATCAAAATACTAATTTAACGTCCTAAAGTCTTCCTACTAAACAATAACTGCAACTGATAGAATCATTGGCCATCAAAAAACCCACAAACTTTATTTTAATAGAAAGTGAATGTTGTCAGCAATTGCTGTCAGCAAACCAGACCCAGCCCACTCTAAAAGTAAACTGGTCTATGCCAGAACTCTTCAAGACAATATTTTAGCAATTTCTTAAAAAAACCCCAAAAAAACCAAAAAAAACAACAAAACATTTGCAAGGGAAAATTTGAATTGAACATTTTAAGGGTCATGTACTTCCAGCTCTTACACACTGCAGTACACTTGCAACATGACAGTACAACACTGACTTGCCTCACTTCCTTAAAAGCTGAACTATGTTGAACTCTGGAACAAAGAGGCACTGGTTTGGTTCCTACTGTAATTTTCAATTGCAACTGTACAAAATCTCCTTTTGGCACATAAAAGACAGCCAGACCAGGCTAAACAGGAAACACCTTACCCATGGCTCCCCACATTTATGATATATACCTGTTGTTAACTGCTCACTGAAATTAAAATGCTCTGTATAATTCTGCCTGAGGCTTTGTGATGAGAACCTGTGTGGCTGTGATAGAGCCACTACACTCTAAGGATAGGAAAGAAAGATAGTATACATCATATTTTAAGCCTAAATTAAGTCAGATTTCAAGATCAACATAAATATTAGAGACAGGAAAGAAGGAGAGCCCACTGCTGTCAGTCCCTATTAGTTTAGCCAACAAACAGTTTTATTGAACTCCAGGTGCTAAGTAGAAGATGTCAAAGACTCCCTTCCTTACCTCTGCTGGTTTTGCTTTGGGACTAGCAGCTGGAGACAGAGGAAGAACACTGTCACTAGAGGGCTGGATAGGGCTGGATGGCTTGCATGGATCTAGGGAAAGAAAAAATGTTCCAAAATACATACCATCAATATTCTACCTTTTTTCTTAATGTTACACACAGCAAGCAGTGAAAAAATTCTCAGCTTTTTACAAATTTTAGATTGGAGATGTGGAATGCAACAAAAATTTTTTGATGTCCAAAATGGTACAAGGTTTTAATGCAACAACTTTTACAAGAAAAAGCAGTTAGAAGGGTTCTCACATTTTACAAAGCTGTTATTAAAGGAATCAGAACATTCTTCTCAAAATGTTAATGCAAGTGCAGACCTTACCACTGAGAGTAGCGAGATGGTTCGAATCCAAGAGACTCTCCTCTCCTAAATCCCATAACTGTACAGACTATCTCAAATGCAATTAACATCATTCAAGCACTGAAGGGAGAGTGATTACCTTCTGTCACACTGCTAGAAGCACCTTCTGCTTCTTCTTCATCTTCTTCATCCTCAGAGACTTTTAGTCCTGGCTCTTCTGCACCACCCTGACGTAAACGAAACTCCGCTTCTGCATCAGATGCGATGTCTTCTAATCATGGATGGAAAAACCAAGAGAACTTGGATACAAGTCCATCAGGACAAAATACTTTCTATTCACATGGTGCTAACCACTTTCATAACCTGAACACTTCAACGTTCACTCCTTTTTTGGTATGATAATTAGTCATTTAAGCAGTAACTGTAAGCAGTAAATGATTGGACCGTTAGTACAAAGGTTAAATCAGTAACTGCCTTATCAGTTCTCTGGAAAATCTTCAGTGCTTTCTGCCATATGCAGTTAATTTTACAATAGCAAGGGAAGGATTCTGACAGTATTATGGAACTTTCACAAATTCAATTCTATTTCTGTTATTTACTAGGCTGAGTATTGAATACAGACACAAGACACGTGGTGAGAGGACATGAGAAATTCATTACATAATCCAGGACATTGAGGTTCTTCTCTTTCTTTTTGTCCCTCACTCCTGGCTCCCTCTTGAATATTTGAAACAAACTCCCACACCTCTAAAAATAAGACCAGGTTTAAGTATTCTCATGCAAAGTGTTCATTGCCAACACATTCTGTTCACACAAGAGGTTTAAAGGCTGCACAGTGGTACCCTACCATCGTCCAGCTCTGCACCCGTGTCTCCCTCTTCACCTGCCTGCCCTTCTGTCTCTGCAGGCTCTGTGCCCAGCTCATCCTCCACATCATCCTCACACGGAGCTAGAATATATTCAAATATTGAGGGGGAAAAAAAGAAAAGAACACACTACACAGTGAAAAAGTTCCATATTGGACTGCACCAACGGTTTATACTGGAGATGTTTATCAATTACTGTCAAAACAAGAAATCCTGAAATGTGTCACCTGGAGAGACATCTATGGTGAAGTCACACTTCCAGACTCCAGTGAATCAAGGAATGCCTGCCCTTGGAGAGTCCCACTCCTTACAGTGGAAGCTGCCAGGGCTTTTCTGAGCAACAGGCATTGTGAAAAATTAAACAAGGGGACTGCGAGGACATCAAACCAGAATAAAGGTTACTGTTCTTCCAGGAAGCTTTTCGTTTTTTCTTTACCACAACAGAACAGTTACCACCACTTGATAGCAGATGTGTATTAGGTCAGAACTGAACTTCACAATTAACCAGGACTGTTCACCTTGAAACTGAAACTGGCTTTGAGGGTGTAAGTCAAAGACAGAGTCTAGGTTTGGGATTTACCATTATTACACTGGGAAACTGTTTAACTCTGTGCAGCTACAGCAGTCTTTGATAATAAGGTCTAAGAAAATGCACATGCTGTACAAGTGACTAGTGCACAAACTGAGATACTTTAAAGTAATTAAAATGACATACATAAAACATTTTTTCTGTTACAAATCATTAATTGAGGCACTTTTAAGTAATTCAAATTACACATTCAAAATGTTGGTATTTTTTCATTTACAGACCACAATTTGATTTGCTGAGTCAAAATAAAGAAGAGATGCTTGAATTTGTAACTTTGAAAACTATGACATCTGACACTACTGCTTTTGACAGGATTTAATTACAGGAGGAGAGACAAGACCAAAGTGTAGAGTATAAATCTCAGTATTAAATGATAATAAAACTTTTTTAAAAACCTGTGCAATGGATGATTTGCTGCCTTTTTTTTTTTTGGTTAAACACTTCCATTATACATAATTTAAATATTAAAAAAAGGTGAGCACTTCCAGTTTCTGATCCTTTTTATTTACTAGTGATGATGTGGCTCTTGGAACTATTTATATCATTGCATTGCTAATTAAGAATCTTGAAAACAAACTAACCCTCCCTAAAATTGAGGCCTTGCAGTCTCTCCTTTAATACAGGTTTTTGCTTATTTCAAAAGACAGCCTTCAGCAGGTGGTTTGTCCTCTTCCTTCCACCTGAGAATTTCCTTTTTCCCGTGCTCTGCAGTATTATTCAGACAGACAAATGTATTGATTAGCTTATTTTCTGTCAGCTACTGTGAAAAGGCAGTTCCACTCCTGTGCAATAATGCACTGACCTATTCCTTTACATCAGAGAATTTTTAAATCCAGACTCTTACCAATGTCAAGCACAGGAAAACTGAACCATGTGGCAAAGGCTGGACTGCCCACAGGAGAATTTATAAATCTACTAAACAAAACCAAACCATGTCCCAGTCTGATTGTTGCTTAGGTATGCAATAGCTTATGTTATTTTGGAAATGATAATGTCATGGAATGGCTTTATGGTAACAGCAAATGTGAGTCATCTTAATCAAAACTTGCAAAAACCATGACTGATGTTAAGAATATCTGAATCCACTATGCATGTGTGGGTCTTCAGATCCAGAAACCATGAATGGACATGACACACACAGATTGTGTTGGAGAAAGAGGAGAAAATCAGGTTTAAAATAGGTTGGTACAAAAAACTCAATGGAAGATTACAGATGCATCGAGAAGTAACAACTTGGTGCAAGGGTGGATCCCATTCTGAGGGACACAGGAAGCTTGCAGGTGCCTGGTTACACGATACATATACTGTGCATATACATATATGCAGTTAGGATAAGGAGCAAGAGGCCAAAAGCTGTCACACAATAACTCAGAAGTTACACACTAGGGCAGCCAGGAACCGGGATCAGCACTTGGTTGGGATTAGCTGGCAGCTGTGAGCAGCCTGCATTGTGTGCAGACACCTTGTAAACACTGCTGACTTGCCAAAGCAGCAGCAGAAGCAAAGTTTTAAAGGCAAGCTGGCTATTCTGATGTGCCAAAGCAACTCAGCTGTAGATCAACTACCTAGCACACACTGCTCCACTAATTTAGACACCTTCACAGCTTTACACAATGGACTCCCTTCACTGTCATCCCAGAATCTTCAGGCTTGTAATGGAGCTTAGAGGACCACAAAAAAGAAAAAATCAGCTGAGCTCTACCATCCTTCAACATTCCTGAGGCTTTCCTGAATAATGTGAACGCCAGATCAAAAGAGATACAACAACCACCACTATTCCCAAAGATCTCAGCTTTGACTTATTCTTCTTTCCTGTTTTCTTCGATGTTGGAACCCTGGTCACTGGGAATCTTAGACTTTCTGTGCTGACAGGCACTTCACCACTTAACTACAGTTTGCAACTGCTACACAGAAGTGCAATTCCTTTAAGCACTCTGTCACTTAACCTTTCAACTGCAAGACAGGCCCACGTTCTTTTAGTCTAAGGGTTGGGGGAAGAAAAACTAGCCCCATCTTCAGTTTATGAAAGGAATCAAAGCTCTCAGCTGGCTCCCTCCTCCATTCCTGCCCCCAGGAGAAGCTGTCCTTGGCCTGCCCTGGAAGGGTTTATGATGAGGGAGGATTTCATGCGAGAAGGGGCTGTCTGAGCAAGGCGGGCATGCACACTCCCCGTCCCCCCCTCCACGTCCACTCATGCAGTAGCGACAGGGCCGTAAGTTCCAGGGTTAAAGGACCAGCTCAGCTGCTGAAGGCACGGAGAAGGGCAGGGTTATTGTGCATTGGAATACAGAGAACATCACCAAACTACCTCCAGGGACCGTCTCCAGCCACGCCTGTACCGCCTCATGGCGTACGGAGGGAAGGTCGGATGCTGAATTTAAAAAACAATAAATTGCAAGAAGTCAAAATTAGACCATCAGTCAGTGTCTAAAACAGAAGAGTGACAGAGGGAAGTTCTTCAGTAGCAAATACAGGAGTAAAACTGATGAAATTTCAAACTAATTCCAGGCTTGAGAATTAAATCGAGGTAACACACGAATGTCAAGGGGCCTGATCTTCCTTTGGGATCTGGAATGTTAGAGGAAATATGTGTGGCACAGGGAGAAGAACACCGCAGGCTGCTGCCACTGTGCTCCCCTTGGAACTCTGCAGAGGGGAGAAACCGAGAGAAGGAAGAGCTGAGCAATGAGAGGGGTCCCAGGTGTCCCAGAACCTGCGCTGCCCAGCAGAGGAAGAAGAGATCCCAAAGCAGAACGAGAGGGAGTTCTGGGAATTGTGACACTGCCCCAGGCTGTCACCTCAATCCTGATCACTGCTGCTGCCAGTGGGCTCTCCAAACATCTCAGATCACAGAATAAGCTCCTCAGCAAGGAACAATCTGTCCAGTGAACTCAGGCTGAAAACTTACAGCCTTTTAAATACCCAAATTGCTGATAACACTTGCACACACCTCTACCATGTGATAGAGCAACAGAAGCAGCTAATTATAAATCAAGATAGTCCTAGCATGGCCCAGTTTCAGGAGACAGAAGGGAAATACTGACTCCCTTCCCAAATGAATTTGCAAAGATCACCTGTCGCTGGCAACTGTAATAGTACCCCACAGAAAAAGTAAGGATTACAAAATACAAATTAAAATAAAAATTTGGAAACTAGAGTGACACAGACCTCCCCCCCCAAGCAGAAGCACAAGAAACCTTAAATGCTGTAAACTTCAGAAACTGTGTTAACATTTTTTACTTAGCGCTTTTGAAACATTAATCAACCACTCTAGCAATACTGAAAGTTACAGACAGCTGAACAGAGCCTATTTCTGTGGCTGCAGTGGGAATGAAATACCCATCTCTTATTTGTAGGGAGCTGATTTCACACCAGAAAATCCCAGTGTGTTCTACAAACTGCAAATATAAGTATAGCCAAACTAATCTGGAATTGTGTATCAAGGTAGACCAGGATTAAAAAAAGTCCTTCTACCAAGCATCTAAAACTGTAAGGAAAAGATAATTATGTGGAATAGAAGAGAACCAAGTACCATGAGGTAGAGCTCCAGATTTTTAACCTAATTTCATTCTTCTGTGAAAGACATCCCTTCTCACAGCAGATATTTTCCCTCTACAATTCTCTCACTGTGGTTGCAGACCAAGAGAAGATGACTGCTCATCAGCTGCATGGTGAACTTTGATTTAAGGCCGCTTATGACATACTTACCTCAAGACACCCTGTACCATAGCCTAGAACAAGGTCAGCAGGGACTGCTGGAAGGTGCTCACATGAGATTTGACTATCTCCATTCCCCCCTCCGAAGTTGTCCTTTGAGTTACTGATAACTTGCACATCAGAGGTCGATACACTCTCAAATCTTAAACACAGGGAGTCAAACCCCCCACTGATGAGATCTGCAAGCCCTTTGACTCCCATCATACCCTGCTAATATCAGATGTAGTTACAAACTTGAAAAAGAAGCAGCAGAGAAAGAAATACGCTCAATACAGAAGCTGACCCTGTTCAGTTTTTGCTGTTGTAGCTATACAACATAACCCCTCAGCTTTCCCTAGACAGTGTAGAGTCCTCACTCCCACAAAAAGCACGAGACTAGTACTATTAGCATCCCATGTCAGTTACAGAGGGCTGATTGCCAGCACTATCAAATGGTGTGTGGTGAGGAAAAATGCTATGGAGTCAAAGCAGACAGACAAATAGGTCAGAAGTCACACTGTCACGGAGCTGAGAAAGCAGCAATTTTAAACAGACACTGACCTGAAAAGCAAAATGTTAAACCAAGTGTAATTTCAGTGCAATTTGAAAGCAGTTCCTTTCAATCACTGCTGCCCCTGCTGAAGTCACTGCTCTTGAAGGGCGCAGAAGCAACAGAGTTAAACAGCTGCAACTGTGATCCAAGAACTGATGGTGTGGAACTTGGGAGAGATTACCTCTGGAGGTGGAGGACTTTGAGGCTGAGACCATTTTTTCCTCCTCCTCTTTCTCACGGATGTGTGTCCAGTGCACATCTGCCAGGATCTCCAGAGGATCAACGGGATTTACAATCTGCTGCAGCCTAAGGTTTCCAGCTAGCAGGAGGAGGGCATGGCATAACAGGTTGTAGGCAGGGCATATGAAGGGCAGGGAGGAAAAGATGGGAGAACAGTGGAAAGGAAAGGTAGCACATCATAGGAAAGGAAATAAGAAAAGAAAATATTATTGGCTGAGGTCAGTTTGCGAGACAGACAGAAAAAGCTCAGCATTGTGTGCGCACGCATACACCAACACAGCGCTCCTCACGCTCCCATCAAAGCTGAGAAACGCCATTCCAAAGGCACAGGGATGTTCTTAAAAACATCTTTAGACATCGTGTCTATTGCCAGAAGCTTTGCTGAAATGAAAGAGGTTCTCTGGGTGTCCCACAGCATGTGGTATGTCAATACCAATGTAGCAGAAATTTCCAGCTCCTTCAGCCTATTCGTTATGATTATTGCCAAAGATGTCTTGCTGTTAAAGGTGAGGGACAATCTCCATCTGATTGATGCACCAAGACAAAAGGGTTTTCATTCCCTGCTCTTGGGTTAGGCACCTCTTTCTAGTTTGGGTACATGCTTTGTGAATTAAATAATAATGATGGATCTGAGAGTTTCATCTGTGTATGTGCGTATGCACACATGGGCACATGCTAATTTTAGCCCCTAAAACACCACTTTGTTTACTCCTGTACTGACTTTTTCAAAGGCAGATTTTTTTTTTCTGAAGGATAACAGCATTTTGGTTGTGACTTAACAGCTCCCCAGAGGGGAATTCCTGTCACACAAATTATTCTATTTAAGAGAAATTGCATTCCTCCTCAATTTCCTGCCTACACAAAGCTCAGCTACTTATAGGATGTCAAAGAGAACAATGGGCACCTAAAGCAACTGATGAGCTTGTTTAACTTTTGCAGAACACCTGCCTTGGGAGCACTTACTCTCAGGTATTAAATTTATAGATCCTGTCTCTATTGCTGTCTGCTCTGGTTCTGTAACTCAGGTTTCACTTATCCATAATAAAATAACTGGTTCTGCAGGGGACAGGTGTTCACCTGTACACTGTCTGCAGGAGTGGGCTTCAAAAGCAAATGTCTCAACCTGAAAGGAAAATGCCCACTTACTTTATAAAGCAGGAAGTCAATTTTCACAACTGGATTACCACTGAGAAGGGCAAAGCACTGTTGCAGCAGTTTAGAACCTCAAAAGCAGTTACATTTTCATATGGTGCTCTAGTGTTTGAAGGAAACAAGACACATTAGCAGCATTTAGAGCTTGCACTCATTATTTCCTGCTGTCTCATTTTAACAAGTTCCTCTCTCCCAGCCATGTTTTCCCCAGACATGACAAAGTGTTTGGGATTTCCACTGCAGGAATGACTATGTGTGAGATTTGGCAGAAGAAACAGGCAGAAGGAACTGCAGGAAGGACAGAATCAGCAGATGGTTATTAAAGGGAAACGGGCTCAGAGGCACAAACTCAAATGCAGTGCAGGATTCACAAGGTAGCCAAGTTCTCAGCAGCTTTATGTCTCTGTTGCCTCACCAGAGAGTTTTTACATCACTTAGCACAACCACAGGGGTTTCCAGAGGCTCTGGCCATCCTGCAGGGACAGGAACCTGGGCTGTTCTCGCTCCGTTCCAAAGCGCTCGCATGCAGGCCCCAGGATGAGTAGAGTTAGCGTTTGCATCCCCACACAAAGTTCTGTGTTAAAAGGTTTAGGTTTGCCAGCAATGGCTGAGAAGTACAGACTCACTCAGCAAGGCTCAGAAAGAGCAGGTCCCACATGATCTGCATGTTTTAAAGTGGATTGTGGGATTTAGACCACTGTAACACACCCACCTTTAGCTTCTCCACAGGCCTCTGGACAGAGGCCTGAGCCTGTCCTGTCCCTCTCACCTTTTCCAATAAATAATGAGCAGCACAGCCAGATGTGAAGGGCTGCTGCTTGGCTTACAGGCAAACCTAACACTTCTTTAATGTCTCAGTGCTTGAGAATTTCAAACAACACCTGGCACTGCCTTTCCTCAGGACTGCCTGCTAAGCTTTGGAGGAAGCTGAGCATTAATTGCTCTTAGATTTGGAATGGTAACTTTCCTCCATTTCCACTATAGCACCCATCAGCACTGTATAAGCTGTGGGCAGGCTCAATGTTTTCACTTTATTGGCTCAATGTTTTCACTTTATTGGAGTAAGGAGCCACTTGCAAATCAACTCCTTAAGAGTCAGGTCTGAAGCAACTCTAGCAACTGCAATAGCGGGAACAACTTCAGGTATGCCCTTCAGCCACCTTACTAATACTTCTCATTCTTATCACAGAAAAGTTAAATGGCAAAAAAACTATAATGCTTCTTCCTTTTTTTTTTCCTCTTGGAAAGAAAAAAAAAATAAGTCAGAAGCTAAGGTATTGTTATTACAACCATAAACTGTAAAATATGCAGCTTGACAACTGCATATGCCCCCTTACATGCAGGAGGCACTTGGATTTTCCTCTTATACATTCTGACTCTAACAAAACACATTGAGGGAATAAGGGATTAATAAATTCTTAGGACCAAGTGTTACAAAAAAGCCAACTATCAACAATAATCTGCAAGAGATTATTCCTCATGGAAAAATCATGGAAAATGAAACAATCAGTTAGATTTGAATGTCTGATTAATTTTATGATCATTACGTAACTGTTTGAAGAATCTTGAGGGATTGCTGTAGCTTGATTAGTTTCCTTCCAGACTCTCCCCACAGACAGACAAACACAGAGGACGACAAAAAAAGCAAATCTGCTGACACAAGGCAGTACTTCTGATGTGTCCCAGGTGTCTGAGATAATGCACAGGTGCAAGTAGTCTGCATGTATAGAACTAATCTGATACTCCTTATTACCTGGAAGTCCCTGTTCATGCAAATTACAGAAGCAAATTGTCCAGGTTTTCTAGAAATCCTGAGGTACTTGGCAGCTTTATCACCTTCCTAAAACCAGTGGCAATGACAGATCTCATTTATGGCACTTGAACCAGGAGATGAACAATGGCTACTGAATCGGTTTCGAGTGAGCTGGTTAAATAAACACCATCAAACAAAACACAGAAACTCTTCATGTGGGACCTGCTCTTTAATACCTTCCCCTCTCCTGTGGGGACGTGGAAGTGGAGATGGTGTACGGGTACCTTTGTGTGTACCCGAGTCCTCTTCATCTGAGAGACGTTGTAGCCAGAGGCCTTGCTGCAGCTCTCTCTCCCAAGGGTTATACTCCCCCTCTACAGCAGAGGGAAGCACACATCCACATTTAACACCAGACACCCGTGTGCACACACAAGCCATGGAGAGAGGGAGAAAGAGAAAGAGAGAGGACAGGATCAGAAAAGAGAGACTGCCTGGAAATGCTGCAACTCCCCGAGCTCCCGCTGTATTCCAAAGTGCCTGACAGGAAAACTGCTTGAAGGGAACAACATCCGTCCAAGGACAGCACTGCTCAGCAGACTGAACACACAACATGCATGTTTACCACACTTATAAACAAGTCTTGATTTCCACAGACTTCACTCATGGACATTCAGCTCCTATGTTGAGAAAGTAGCCAAGGAGCCTGCTGAGCTCATCAACGACACTGCCACTAAGACTCAAAAAACTGGACCTCTGCTTGCAGCAGGCAGCCAAAGACCTTTACAAAAAAAGCTCTTTGGAGTCTGCAAGTCTCCTCAAAAAGGAAATGTGAGTATAAAGACAAAGACAAGAGCAGTGAGAAATTTGGCATGGTAGTGAAACACTGGAAACATGTCCATTCTGAGCACAAACTTTGCATTTTGATGACTGAGACAAACACAGGGGAAGGAGTCTTTCCCTAAGGTTTTCCACAGAAATCTTTCAAAGCCAAAATGGGAACTACCTGAACTCCCTTATTTCTCAAGGCCATCTTTTAACTTGGGACAGCTACAAGCACCTTCTTGTGGAATGCCCTGCTGACAGTGACAGGGCACTACCCCTTAGTGAGGCACTCAAACTGAAAACACTGCAACCACATTGCTTCCAGCTCCTGCTGTCAGAGAACAAAGGGCACATTCAAATCTAATTCCAAATAATAATCAAAACCAACCATAAGCCAATACAGCAGCACAAGGCTGTGAATTGACATGTTGCCATGGTGTATGGGGAGCATATTGTGTTAGTATTAGTTCTCTAAACTGTCCTGTGAGCAAAGTCCTTCAGAGTCCAGAATGAACTACCTCGAGCTTTCCTTGACAATAACTCCCTCAAAAATCAGAGCAACAAAGAAGTGAAAGAAGAAGTAAAGTTTTCCAAGGCAAATCTTTCTTATTCTGCATGGCAAACACTCAACTCATTTTTTTCCCTGCTGGCTAGCAGAAAGAAAGACAAACCAAGCTAACCTTCACTTGACTCCTCATCCTCTTCCTCTCCGTATTCCTCCTCATCATCATCATATTTGTACTCTATCTCATGATTTTGCTCAGCCTCAATCTCTTCTTCACTTTTTCCCTTCAGGAGGGCATGGATACGCACAGCCTCTTTCCACGGCACACCACCCAAGTCTGAAGGGGGCTGCTGAGGCAGCAGTAGTTCATCATCTTCCTCCTCATCTTCCTCCTCCATCTCAGATTCTGAACTACTGTTTTAGGAAAAAAAGAAAAAACGATTATATTGCTAATAATCAATAATAATATTAAAAATTATGAAGTCAATGTTTTCTTGATCAGTCTTAAATAACTAACAAGTCATTTCAACACACATAAAGCTAAAGCATAACATTGATTTTCAGCTTTCAATGTTTCATGGGCCTTTTGGTGACAGCATCACCTGTGGGCTGCAGTATGGTCCTTGACCTGCTTCTTTCAAAGAAGGTGAGGCAGCAGAAAAGTTCCTGTGAAGCCAAGTCCAAATATTTGTGCAGCATTTATTGTTATAGTTCAAGACAATTGAATACAACAGAAAGAAACTATTTTCTTCCTATCACATTGCTCTTGATAAAATAGTGCAAGAGTTCTTCAGTATCAAAAGGCCATGCCTTTTGATACAGCAGCTACTGCTAAAATACCTAAGATGATTTTGGCACTCGCCTCTGTGAACCAGAGAAGTCTTTGGGAGTAGAAAGAATACAAAACACATCAGACAAAGGATACAGCATGTGAACTAAGAAGAGATGGAGGAAAAAAAAACCCAAATTCCTCACTTTTCTGCATCACAGACAGAAATATGTATCCAATTAAGTACACAGTGTACATGGTGGCAAGAAACTGTAGGAAGCAGTGCAAAGATAATTACAATAATGAGATTATTATTCCCACAGCAAAGACTAAACCATGCAAAGCAATAAATCATTAGTGCCTTTTAGAAGTCACCTCTGTCTAATTCTAACAGTGCCTCAGCATATGCAGCAGGGGGAGGAAATTAAACCACTTATCCAATGACATTTAATCTAGCTCACTCTTACATGCCAGACTACCTAGAGGGACTGAGGAGAAAGATGGCTGCATTTATCACTGGCAAATGAATGAGAACTACAACACACTCAGAGATCCTCTCTGCAGGGTGAAAAAGTGCTCTAGTTTTCTTTTACCTTAGACCATTGTCATAACAGAACTGTAGAGCAACTGTTGGATGCTTCCCCTATAAATCTTAAAAGGTCCAATTTGTCTAATTGAAGGAGAAAACTGTCTGAGAATAATTAAAGTTTGGGTGAATAATCTGAGACTAGTATTTCTGCTGCTTCCTTATGCCCACTATCAACTAGCTAACAGCCTTTGGCAGAACCCATTCCATATGGACAACGAAAGGGAAAACCAACAAGTTGAAAGTAATGAAGTTTACACCTCATGTAGGTCTATAAAGTACAACTTGTACAGTTGTACTATCATATTTACATAATATTATTTCATCTACTTGTCTAAGAGACTATTTTTGATAGCAAACCTAATAAGGAAAACACTTTTTTCATGCTCTGATTGTCACACACTTCTGTCTATAGGGTCTTAAATTCTCCTCACTGGTCTGCACACAAATAACATTATTTTGCTCAAATTCCAAGCCACTTTTTCACAGCATAAACTCAATCGTTATTTTTAATATGCTACCTGATTTTTACATGTGAAATACTGAATACAAACACTGTTGGCAAGCCATGGGCTTAGTGCATAGAGACCAGAGCATATTCCAAAGGCTTTATGCAGATATTGTCACAGAGATAAAAAATTATGTTCCCCTTCTCCCTGATTTATTTTCCCACCCTTTGGTATGGAAATAAACCTGACAGGTGCTGCATGCTGGGGGCTTGGTGTGCTGTCAATAAGGTTTAGTGCTGCTCAAACTGTTGCCATGGGATGGGATGAGCTGCTGCTCTTCCACCAGCCGGCTTATCACACAGAGGAGTGACGACACAAATTCTTCACCACACAGCTCACTTTACCTTCTTTGGCTTTCATTTATCACTTGGCTTTTGTTTGACCTTTGAATACTGAGAAATGAGAAGCTGAAAGACAGCAGTGAGAGATGGCCTGGTATAGTGAGCATTCCTTTCAGCATGGAATCCCTGTGCCGTAGGAATTAATTCAACAGCTGAAATTTTATTTTTCTATAAAGCAGAAATCAAAGACCAAGGTAGGCTGCTCTATAGAATTTGCATAAGTAGTTGAGTATCTCACCAGAAAAAGGTGTATGTACACAGATTTAGTGCTGAGGAGAGGAACTGAAACCTAAACTGTGGCAATGAATCTCTTCTCTTCCCCTGCCATATAGAGCTATGCAGCACAAGCTGTCCTATGACACTCCTTTGAAAGGCCACAGGACATGACACCAACACTGGAGATGGCACACTGGGGGTTACTGCAACTTAAAGGCAATGAATAAGGCATATAAAAGGTTTCCCACACATCAGACTACTCTGTAATCTGGGTTTAGTTGCTTAATTGATATTTTTTCTTATTGAAACCTAAATAAGAT
Organism: Illadopsis cleaveri; assembly: GCA_013399915.1. Lineage (NCBI taxonomy): Eukaryota > Metazoa > Chordata > Aves > Passeriformes > Timaliidae > Illadopsis > Illadopsis cleaveri. The sequence goes on from VXBB01004284.1 coordinate 74,149, forward strand.
TAACTTTCTTTTGAAAAGATATACTTGGAATACTGTTTCCCATAAACTTTCTCTGCAGTGTGTGCACGAAGCTGTGCACCAAAATGTGAGGTCTCTGCCTGATTTCCATCACCACCTCAGTGAACCCTGAAATCCCAACCCACCCTTTGTAAGACATGGAGGGAACAAAGAGTTCCCATCTCCTCTGCCTGCTCCTAACCCTCCAGCGCTGCACCAAGACAGTGAAGATGATTAAATCAGGGCCTTGGTTGGCTTGGTTGCAGGAGTCAAAACTCTTTTTTGTAGCTGAAAAAGTAGTCAGACTTCTTCCTTTTTTCCTTTTTTTTGTCTTCCTCAAAACCTGCTGCCAATTTCATTGGGCAAGGTGCCAAATAACTCACCTGGACCATTCAGTACTTAAAAGACTATACAGAACTGCTCAATTGCTTTTTTGGACTGCCTTAGCAGTGTAAGAGTGTTCTCTACACTGTGTTCTACTTATATTTCTTTTGTTTGATACTGTTTATTATTTTTGTCATTATTAAACTCTTTTCTTCTACAAAACACGCCCAGAGAAGTTGTCTCACTATTATTAAGCCAGTCTGAGAAGTTGCAGGTCAACCCTCAGACTTGATACATCTTCAGGGAGCTTATTACAGGCTGGCCATGTGCAAGATTGTATCAGTAGTGAGCTTTTAGAACAGAAAGTACAAGATGAAATGTCTGCGCGTTTCAAAAACTTTAGAAAGGGCAATGTGGTAAACAGTTCAAGAAAAAGGAAAGGTGGGCAAAGTGTGCATAAAAAGCTGCTGGGGAATGTGTGCTGACCTGCTGGGCACATCCTCCTCTGTCCCTTTGTCCAGCACGCTGCTGAGGTTGTGCTCTGCCAGGGTCTCCTCGGGGACCTCCTCCAGCTCCTCCTCGCGCTGCAGCGACAGGCGGTAATTCTCCAGCTCGATGCGCTCCGGAGTGCCCCGCAGCCTCTTGGCCAGGCTGGGCTCCTCCAGCCCGTTCACACTGGAACCTGAGAACGAGCCAGGCAAGAAACAACAAACCCAACAGTCAGGAATTCTCATTCTTGAGGAAATTGAGCCATTGGGAGAAAAGGGGCACGAGGCAGAGGGAGGTAAATAAAGCGAGAGAATACCTTACGTCATTATCCTGTGCGCCACTACTGGGAAGCCAGACTGCAAAAGGGAATCTTAGTGGTTTTGGCTAATAGATGCTAAAAAGAATGTTAAATGTCCTAGCTGAGAGAGGAAATAGGGCCATTTGAGCTGCAAAAACTAGAGATGCAATGAAGTCCGTGTGGTAAACACTGGGGAAAGGCCTGGGCACAGGCTGGATGTATTATCTGGGACACAGTAGGAATGCAATCCTGCTGTGTGTTAAAACTGGCACCAGCCAAGGGAAATCTACAGAGTTAAGGAGCAAAACAATATTGTTACTACTTAAAGATGAGGGAAGGAATGAAAAAGGCCAAGTTTTAAAGCTTTTAATAGACTTGAATTGATTTACTTTTCAATCAGAATTTGTAATGAAATGAATCACAGGGACAAATCTCAGAGGGACATTTGCAAGCAAAAATCCCAGAAATCCCCAAGAATTGCAAGGACACGTGAACCAGTTGTAGAAAAGTATTGAGAAGCTTCATTCATGGTAGCACTCAATGAATTTTATTCTATCCTGCTTTCATCCATTTGTTTTTTAAATTGCAATATTTTAGCTTGAATACCATGCCCCTCTTGACCCAGCTTACTATTCAGAGACCCCAACATTTGCATGGTTTTGTTTCGCTTGGCTAAACAAGCCAAGCCACCTTCTCACTGAAGACAAGCTCTTCAGAGCACTGATCATCCCCTGGGTCTCTGCACCTGTCCTAGTTTGGATTAATCTTTCCAGAACGTGGGTGATTAAAAGTGAACGTGGCTTTCCAGATGAGGCCCTGCCACAAATCTCTCATCTGACACAATGCTGAGAGCACACCTGCCTATTTATATGCCACATAATACTGGCTGGCTTTTATGATGTTTAGATCTTTCTCCTTCTTTGCTTTCAACTGATAAGCACTTTGTTGGTAGCCAAAATTCTCAGCATCTTCTCAGTGCATGACCTGGCACTTTCCACTATTACGTTGCTAAGTTTAATCTTACAGTTGGCAACGTTTTGCAGTTCTCAGTGAATGATATGCCTGTCCTCCTCTGCATTGATGAGGGTTTGAAATGTCGCCTCAGCACTGAATTTCATTAGCAGATTTTTTCCTTGTCGTTGTTTTTTTCTTTTTTGGCTGGTAAACCTTAGTGACAGTACTACAATGACCAGTCCCCAGATCAATTTTTGGGATGCTGCACAGTCTGTAGGTGACATCCAAGCCCATTATTTCCTCTTTTAAGAAAACCTCTCATCACTAATTTAGGCCAACTTCTTAGCTACTCACGCTTCATGTACTACTCCCGCTTCATGAACAAACAAAAAACTTTATCCAGTTCCAATAATTATTTCCATGTGTCAGCATACCTGAGCTTTACTCAAGTCCAGACAGCTCAAATGCACTAGAATTTCCCTCATGAAGGTATCAGTTGTCAATAAAAGCTGTCAAGCCAGTCCACCACAGTCTCTGGTGAACCCATGCCACATTTTATAGCACTTACCTGCAAGAGGTCAAAGGCCTTCCCCTGCAGCACTAGCAGGTTTTAGTGATTCCTTAAAAGAAGGTGTTACACCTACTGTTTAACTGATAGGTACTTGTACAGATCCCCTTTAAAAGTTTATTTGTCTTGTTTTCTTTTTAGTTTTTTTATCTGCAGGACATACTTCTGTTACTACCCAGTGATCACATTGTATTTCCTAAATGAAACAGTCGAAGTACATCAGGACAGCTTGATTTAGTCACAAATTGTTACCACAAAGCTCACAATTTCATTTTACACTTTTCCCACTCTTCTGAGACAAAGACTATTGGCTTTGTTGTATTAGTCTTCACTTCCCAATCTTGCTGCACATATCTTTTGCTCCCATGTCTATCTGATTGATACACATAAAATTGCATTTTATGTCAGCTCTATCTTCTCTATGAACACACTTCTGCTTTTCTTTACCTTTCCTTACATGCTTAAGAAATAGATCTCTTTGCTTTGCGGTCCTTTGTAAAGTCTAACCCAGCATGAGCTGTGGTAACATTTACTTTATCCTCACACGTTTTAACCTCCAAGACTGCTTTTGTTTCCTTTCTTCATCCTTTGTAGTTTCTCACTTTACTCCTAACAGGTTTTTTTCAGGACAGTTACTCACTCAGTACCACCTTCGTATTTCACACAAAATTACACAGGTCTTTACATAATTACTGGCATCCATTTCCAATCCCCCTCCTCAAAGATAAACTCTCAAAGACAACTGCCAGAAGTGTTTTTTCTCTCTTCCTTAGTATGATTTAACCCTTCCATGATGTGGGCAAGTGGCTGCCATGCCTTTAGCTGGAACTGCAGAGTTTCTTCACGGTACAAACAAATAAGCTTGGCCAGGTGGCAACATTGTCCTGCATTTCCAGGGATACTGTGGTCTCCACCATTTCCTGCTGCTAAGCCTTCTGTTGTGCTCTGATTGGCAAAGTTTAGTGGAAATGAACTGCCTTTTTCACTGGGCTTCGTGTTTCATTTCATTTTCTCTCTCGATGGTGATACCAACTCAGCCAAATCTCCTTTTGCAATCCTTGTTACATTACCCAACCTGAGCTCACAGTTACAGGGGAACTGACCTCAAATTTTGCTCTGCCACACTGGCTGACAGTAAAAAAACACAGGAGTCTGGGTAACACAGCAACATCGAGGTCAGGGGAAACAAACAAGGAATATACTAAAATAATGATAAAAAAAAAAAAAAGGTTTTGTACTACTCAGAACTCTTTATATCCATGGAGCCATCAGCAAAGCTCAGCTACTTTAACAGGAATGTCTTTCCCCAAGCTGTTTTTAACTTTTTCTCTTCTGATGCAAACCCTGACATAGCTGCAAAGTTCACAAATAGAATTCTGAAAACCAAAGGACAAGAACTTTTATCCATCTGATATTATTTCACTCCTTCTGTTTTCTAACCATCTCAGGGGCTTTTTGTCAGCCTTTTCAAAGAAAAAAACAAAACCAAAACAAACAAAAAACAAAACCAAAAACCCCCACACAACAAACAAAAACAAAACCTCCAAAACAAAACCAAAACAAATCCAATAAAAAGCACAAAACCCAAACAAAAACAATTGCCATATAATTAAATTAAATTGAATAGAGAACTTTATAAAAAGTCTGTTTCAATACTCCAGTATCTAGTGTGGGGAGAAAGACTGGCAGCAATCACTGTAAGGTAGAGAAGGACTGAAAATCAAGCTGACATCTGTTTAGATGCATTTCATGAACATATATGATCCTTCAGGTAAGTTTTTCAAAACACAAATCATCACTGCCCTTCTCACCAGAAAGAACCAGTGTTAACTCATACACAGAGAACTGAACAAATCCTATCACAGCACAAACTGTAAGTAACTGGGAGTGACTCAATGCAAGTGTGTTAAAAATCTTAAAAGATGCAAAATCAACCTGAACTTTAATGCAAAAATACGTGGTGAAGCCAAGATGTCCTATGAGTTTGACAAGCACTCCATGCCTTGAAATCTCAAAGTAGGAAAGGCATTCCCAGCACTTTCTCTTATTAATTTATATATCTGTACACTCGAGATGCAAAAGTGGTCACATCCCTCCACTCTGCCAAGAAAACAGTTCTGCATCAGAGAATATGATACAGAAACTCCACTGACTACCAGTTTAAGCATGAGATTTCTAGGAATTTGCACTACACAGACTATTTAGTCTGCTTCACATATTAGTTTTGTTTCTAAAAGATGTCATGCATTTAGCCAATCTGGCTGCCTGCAAAGCCACTGTCCAACTCATTACCAAATATGAAACAAGAGAAATACTGCTGATGGCCAACTCTCTGCACCACGAAGCCATCAACTACCAGAAGGAAAAGCACTGCACTTCAATTTATACAAAGAATTATAGAAAAATTTATACAAGGGATGAGACTAAGTGTGAGCTACAGGTATCACTGAAGTCTTCAGATGATGGACAATTTCCCCATTTTATACTCTAAAGATCATACCAACTAATTTGATGCTACAATTAAAAAAACTATTAAAATTCTACAATAAAAATATAGATAAGACTGAGGAATTCTCAAGCTTGCTGCCAATTCTCATTTCTCCCTCATACATATATATGGTGCTAATGCAGGGGCAAAGTCTATTCCAATGCAGTTCTTGTAGACCTAAAGTTCCTCTGGAGGGGAAAGCTGCCTCTCTCCAACCAAGACACTGCATTCCCTCGATGTTTTGTAGGTTGCTGGCAGGAAATAGCTGCAGGGTGCACCCAGCCAGTACCTGACCTTCTACTTGGTCACTCCATCTGTTCCCACAGAGACAAAAATCAGCAACCACTCACAAGTGAGAAAAAGGGCTGAGGTGGCTGCATTTGCTAGGAAGAAAAGCTGTGTTAGTACCCAGAGAGGGGAACTACCTCAAGGCCAAGTGCAGCTCCTTGAACAATCAACTGATCAGCTAAAAACCCACAAACAACATCCAAAATAGGACACGTTTTCAAATCTGACTCTTTTACTTTGGAAGAGTCAGTGGGCCATGAACATCATTACATAGATCATCTGAAGGGAGATGTTTTTCCTAGCAGGACAGGCTGCTTAGCTGGTGCATGAAAGCTGCCAGAGTCCTTTAGTTATCTCAGCTTTGACAGAGCTTGCCTCCTGAAATGATAAGTGTCTGATCAGAGATAACATTCCTAACAGAATCACTCCTTGCTTGCATGTCAGGCAATCCCTAGAAGGCTTGAGAAGCTCCTCTTGAGAGAGGATCTCAATTCCCCTCCAGTATTACCTTGTTCTGTAAAATCTAAGCATTATTCCCATGAAATCCTGCCAAGGCTACTCCTTTACACAACACTTCCACGCTGAAGATGCAGGAGAGAACTGGGGATCTTGAGAACAATGAGTTCTTCCCAAAGGGAAAATACCTGGCTATTTTACCAGAAGCTATTTTTCAATAATCATGCAGTACCTCCAGAATTGCTTTTCTTAGCTTGCTATCTTAACATCTGACTAAGGTACATGTAATCTCTTGTCCAGTGTTTTGCATAGACTTAGCTGTGGCCTTGGGGAATTATGGAAATTCAAAAAAGGAGTCTACTTAGAAACACATGCAAAAGGGGGAAGGAATTAATTAATACACTCCCAGGAAAATCTTCATTATGGATTTCCCAAAGCTTGTGGTTTTGTGGTAATGTGAAACACTGTACCTGTTTGTTTTCACTTGTCTTTTCCAAACACTTCAATTACTTCTACCTCCACACAACTGTTTGAGAACTGTGTCAGGTAAAACAAACCCTACAGAAACAGCAGCATGTTGCCTATGACCAAGTACTGAAAAGGAAGATGGGAACTTTTCCAGGGGAGTTTAAAAGGGATGTGGTGAGCTCTGAGTTTGAAATGCTGGATGGAAGTCCTCATATTCCCTTGCAATTTATTTCTAAGAAATACCTTTTGGGGTAAGGTTTCTGAAGTGTGCTATCAATTGAGCAACCATTATCACTGAGGTACAGAGAAGGCAGCAAACAAGATCCAGCAGTATTTTTAGCTTCTCATTTTTCATCTGTGTTCATGTCACATTGAGTTTCAGGATTTTTCCTAGAAGTTTCACCCTCACCCACTTCAGTTCCATTAACTGCCTGTTTGTATTCCAACTCCACTTCTCATCCAAGGGTCTCAAAATGCTTTACAATTACCAGCACACTAAAACAAACCTATTTTGGAAGTAGGTAAGTACTGTAGAGGCACTGCACAAGTCCAGACACAGAGATTAAATACCAGCAGGGCAATCTCACAACAGTCTGGTGGCAGTGCCAAAAACAGGATCCAGAATGCACAACACCAAGCACTTCACTCTCCACTTCACTTCAAGTCAAAAAAAACCCACTTTGATGTAAGGAAGTGCCCAGCACTGTGTGCACATTAAGAAAGGAAATCCTGGTATTTTATAATTGTTAGATGCTGCACACATTCAAAAGTAAGCCAATTAAGACATTCCATTTAAATAAGTGCAACTGATTTCTCCTGAAACCCTTTCCTTAATCCTCTCAAAAATTATTATCTAGACATTGTTAACAATTTCTGTACTGCACAGCAACAGATACATAAACCATGTACATGGCAATTCTAAACTGACTGCAGAAGGGTGTTAAACAGACTGGATCTTTTAAGGGTTAGTAAGAAGTTCAAAGTTTTAAATCTGCATTCATCTGCCCTTTTACATTTATCTTCTCTTTTAGGAAATTTCTCCAGAAAACCCCTGGCAAGAGCCCAACAGACCTGCTGCATCCTTGTCAGTGCTTGTTCACACAGCCTCCCATCACGAGCTGCAGAACTGCACATTTCCTGGTAGGAGGCCCTGCATTTGGATAAGCACATTCTCAAAGACAGAAGGGGTGTCCTGGGGTGACTCTGTGATGCTTTTATCCCCAACTGTCTGTTCTGTTTATGCTGTATACTAAGTTCTGTACCTTCAAGACTGGTTCTGAGAGTGAAGGTGGGGAAAGAAGAAGTGCAACAGTGCAATACCTCCTCAAATAAACACTTATTTGAATTTAGATACTTAATAATATCTGGTTTGGGCTGGGTAGAGTTGATTTTCTTCCCAGTAGCTGGTACCAGGCTGTGTTTTGGGTTTGGTGGGATATAATGCTGGTGACACACTGATGTTTTGGCTGTTGCTAAGCAGTGCTTACCCCGAGTCAGGGACTCTGCAGCATCCCAAGCTCTGCCAGTGAGCAGGTGCACAAAAGGCTGGGAGAGACTGTGGCCAGGGCAGCTGGCCCCAAACGGCCAAAGGGATATTCCATGCACAGGATGTCATGGCCAGAACATAAACTGGGGGGAGCTGGCCAGGAGGGACTGATATCTGCTCAGGGATTAGCTGGGAATCAGTCAGTAGGTGGTGAGAAAACTGCATTGTGCATCAGCTGTTCTTTGGGGTTATCCTTCTTGATTTCATTACAATTATTATTATTGTTGTTCTTATTATAATATTTCACTTTGTTTCAATTATCTAACTGTTCTTATCTCAACCCACCAGTCTTAGTTTCTTTCTGATTCTGCTCCCCACAGCTGTGTGGTACTTAGTTGCCAGCTGGGGTTAAGCCATGACAAGCAGTGCTCAAATGTCAATGTTATTTTGATACAATGCCTCAACTCTTACTATCCCAGGGTATTCCCAAGCCCTCAGGAAGCCTGAATTACTCTGCTTGTCTATGAAGCCATTACACCTTGAGTTTTCTGATGTTTCCCATTTGATCCATAACACATTCTGCCAAATATAAAAGGCCTGAATTCAAAGAGATGGTAAGAAAAACATAGTCTATTCAAGATAGCCAGTATCCATGCACAGCATTCAAAATGTGTTAAACCTGAAGATAGCCCCCCTGAAATTCTTCTGCAATGCACATGTACCAATCCTAACAGTAAATAGTCACTAAGCTGTCTAGAAGATGTGTTTTACTGAGTCAAAGCTCTTGGGAATTGTAAATGCAAACTGGCTTATGCTGGACCTGATCAACAAAACTGTCCTTAAATTGACAACAAACCAACATTCTCAAGACCTCTGCTACCATGTCAGGCTCCACCCTCATACCATTTACTGAGAAACTCTTCCCAGCAATTTGGGGATCTAAACAGAGAAAAGGGGAGATTAAGCTGTACAGACAGAAAAGTGTTTAATCAAAAAAAACCCCTCTGATGCAGCAGTACCCAGGAGAGCTATCAAAGAACCACTTCTAGTGCTGGCCAAGAAGTTTGACAGCATTAATTCAACAGCACATGAAATAAAAATCAGGGAGATGTTGATAACTACTGGTCCCTAAGCAATGAAGAGCAGAAAGCCCCTCACCCCCAAACCATTCTAATCTGTATAGGAACAGCTGACAGCTAAAATACTCAAGGGATTCTGAAACAGACACCCCAGAAACAAACATATGAAGGTGTAAATCCTCCTCCACACATTCCACAAGGTCCAGCTAGAGTTAAGTTCTCCATTCTCAGATACCATCTGTAAATGTGGAAGCTCATTCTCTTCACAATAGTGAAAATTAATAAGCCTGACTATTGAATGAAATTGAAAACTCACATATTTGTCTTGTGAGTGTTGCAATGTTTTACTCCAGTCCTCCCATTATTTTGGTTAAAACAGACTTCTAGAATTCCCAAAACAGACGCTGACAAAACAGTTGCTTACTGCATCAGTAGGGTTGAGCTTAGAAACAGCTGGCAATTGCATTGATCTGACCCTTCTCTGGTTTTAGTGGAAGCCACCAGGAGTGAATATAATTAGCCAGTTTAAGATCAAGGTCATCTGTAATTTATACTTACGTCTTGGAAACAATTAGAAATTCATCTAACCCATGGTAAAAGTTAGGTTTGAGGAATAGTGTTTTCCATATGCAGATACATTAAATGGCAGCATTATGTAATGAAGGTTAGGAGTTCAGTAAAGGTTTAACAACACAGAAAAGTTGCTTTCCTTACAGCAGAGGTATAGAATAATCCAGGAGTATGGCTATTTTAGACTCCTGGAAAGTGGCCAGTGTTGTCACTGGTGGGTGGAGAAGAGAATCAGGGGAAAGGAGGTATTAGGTCACCTAATCCAAGCCCCAGGGAACACTGCAAAGCTCAATATTCCTTATTACATCTCTTCTGGCAGGAAAATCTTTATGTTTGTACAGAATTCACTTTTACTGCTGCCCAAACGAGTCTGCAGTACTAGAGATACACTATAAGTTATGTGGGGATTTTAAGCCTGTTAATCACTCAGGAGCATTGGAAAGTCAGTAACCTATCACCAATCATTTTCCATTTTGCTGGTCTCACCTAGGATGTCAGAGCTCTCCCTGGTATTTTGATCAGCTCTATCATCTGTTGCCTGGCCTCATTTCCATTCTCTGAAAGAAGCTGAGTGTGGGAAGGCTGAAGAGGATAAAATAACATTACTTTGCAGGCATAAATTTTGTTCTGGAAGCTATTCAAGATATGGTACCTCAAAGAACCACCTGGGATAAAGCACATCCAGGGACTGGCAGGGAGAAAAAAGAAAAAAAAGAAAAGGCCACACTAAATTTTAGAATCACCATGACCTTGGTTAATGAGGTTTCCCACTTCTTGAGTGAAGTATTCTCTTTGTTTTTGTTAGGCAACTTAGAAATTAATATTTAAGCCTGATTGTCCAGTTATGATCCAAACCAAAGTGATCCCTTTTACGTTGTTACAGAGAGAGCCTCTGCTACCTTATCTACTACATACATTTTGTATAATTTATTCACTGTGGCATTTACTTCTTGCCACTTGTACATAGCAAGCCACTGCAATCCCTCATCAGGTGATCCCCACTGTGCAAATCACACCAAGCCAAATCAAGGCTACTTCCACCTAAAAGGAGTAGTGGAATCTTCACAAGCAAGTGCTCCAGGCACATGGCTCAAACCACAGAAGGCAAAGGCAAGGGCCAGGAGGATGAAGAAGTTCCCAGTGCAGGAGAAGGTTTTGAGAAGGATTTGGGGTGTTGGTGGACAAGAAGCTCAACATGACCTGTCAAGGTGCACTCACACCCCAAAAAGCCAAACATCTCCTGAGCTGCATACAAAGCCCTGTGGGGAGCAGGGGAGGGAGGGGATTCTGCCCCTCTGCTCTGCTGAGACCCCACCTGAGTGCTGCAGCCAGCCCTGGGGGCCCCAGTGCAAAAAGGATTTGGATCTGTTGGAGCAAGTCCAGAGGAGGCCACAAAGATGATCAGAGGGATGAAACATTTCTCCTGTGAGGAAAGGCTGAGAGAGTTGAGGTTGTTCAGCCTGGAGAAGTCTCTGTGGAGACCTTAGAGCAGCCTGTCAGTACTGAAAGGGACCCAGCGAGAGCACTGAGGATGGAATTTTCACAAGGGCATGGAGTGGTAAGACAATGGAGAATGACTTTAAACTGAAAGAGAATAGGTTTAGATTGGATGAAATTCTTTACTGTAGCACTGGAACAGATTGCCCAAAGNAGTTTTCACAAGGGCATGGAGTGGTAAGACAATGGAGAATGACTTTAAACTGAAAGAGAATAGGTTTAGATTGGATGGAATTCTTTACTGTGAGGGTGATGAAGCACTGGAACAGATTGCCCAAAGATGTGGATGTCCCATCCCTGGAGGGGTTCAAGGTCAGGTTGGACAGGACTTTGAGGCACTTGGTCCATTGGAAAATGTCCCTGTCAAGAGCCAGGGGTTGAAACTGAACATTCTTTAAGGTCTCTTCCAACCTAAACTATTCTGTGATTGATTCTATGCATCTTTCAGTACAAATTTTGCTTATTTTTTATAGAAATTGGTACTTTTAGTTCCACATGGGATAACAGACAATATTTTGATCATTAAAGAACAACCCATTAGAAACCTGAAATTTTATCATGCATAATAAAAACATGGAATGTAATGTTTTCAGGTTCCTGTTCAATTTGTGATCAGATTCAAAACACCAACTGTGAACAGCTGTCTTCTTCCAACTACTGAGCTAATAACCACTATATCTCTTCTGAGGCAATGTCCCACAGATTTCCATAATCACTGGCTCTCACAATATACTTAGATATTAAGCATGCCTTTACCTAATTTCTACCATTTATGTCAAGATTATCAAGTGCTGCAAATGGAACAGGCTGAAATCTTAGGCAGGCAGTAACAGGAAAATATAGTGGGGAATACTTGCCACAAGTAAAAGATCCACATACTCCCAAAAAAGGTTCAACATCTGCTCCCTTATTCTGTTGCATACTTTTCTATTATCTACATTTATACCACATACTTTTGTGTAAATTTTACAAAGCAGTCAAATATTCCAAGCAATCCAGAGCTTCACACCTTAGTGGAAATTATTCCTAAAACCAGAAAAATTCTTGTAATTATATATGTAGATAGTTATATTAAAAATCTGACACAGTTCCTGGAAGAAAGCTTCCAAAAGACTTATTACTGATTAAAAATAGTTTGCACATCACTTCTGATGTGTTTTCACATCAGCCTGGAAGTATTCAAAACATCTCTTGGGTAAAAAATTCCTATTTTTAAACACTTCTACCCTCAAGCCATCAGATAAACGTCTGTAACAGCAGAAAGGAGGATTATGAAATTTTCCTAAAAATGCAAACACAGCCTTCTGGGATAACAGCAAACATGAGAAACGTTAGACTAAACATACACTTTTGAGAGAAGATGTAAGCAACCAAACAGGGCGCAGACGTGCCATCTCAGCCTTAAAGAGCATCTGCCCAGTTTTGGAAAGCCCAAGCCCAAGCTAAACTCTGCATCATCAGGATCAGCTCAGCAACTAATTCACCTGCCTGGATAAATACACATCAAAGAAGCCGGAGAACAGCTTTGGTGTTGACTCTGGATTATCTGCTCCTTCCCTTGAGATTATTTCTATTTGTTTTGGTTTTGTGGCTTTTTGTTTTGTTATTTTTGGTTTGGTTGCTGTTTTGTTTTGGGGGTTTTTGTTTGGTTGGTTGTTTTGGTTTGGTTGTTTTTTAAATTTGGGGTTCTCCCCTTATTTCCTGCATTTTAAGATACATCACCAACTACGTATCTTAATAAATTACATTGCTGATCACAAGCAAGTGGTAAATCCAGAACCCCCTCCTTTTAATTTGTATTAATTTTTATTCACTCGTTATTTTATAAGTACCTTCTTACACTTTTCACCCCTGTAACAGAAGTCATGATGCTAAAGAATAACCCAAGGCACAGAAACAAAGTGGGAGGTATCAGTGTAGACTGAAAAGGGAATTGAGAAGTTTTACAAGGCTTCCTACACTGGTACAGCAAGGAAGTCTGATTTTTACTCTGATGGGGGTGATCTCTAGAAATGCACCACCCTTCATCCTTTTGTTTTTTTTTTCTTCTTCATTCATGAAGCAAACATTTGATTTCTGGAGAGCATGTATGTGGCTGCAGAGTAAACAGCTTTCCTGATACAGAACAGTGGAGGCTGTTGGAGTGGCACATCAAAATGACGTTTCTAGTTCATGCACCAGCATATGAAGTTTCACACTGACTGCTCACGACTCCTCCTCAGAACTGAAGGACCATCTTAACCTGAAAACTGGCACTGCTTAGCACAGTAATGAAAAACTACAGGCAAATTCAAAGGCATAAAGCAATATTCTCCCTCCAAAGAAGGAAATTTTACATACCACAGAACAGGTTTGTGGTTGTGACCTGCCATTTAAAGGTCGCTACTCTGGCCAAACTGAACTTTCAAAAACCATCTGCTATAAGAAGCTTTTAGCTCTGGATGGTGTAGTGGGAAGCAGGAGAAGCAAGTGAGGAAAAAATACAGAACAAGTCCCTGATGTAGACTAACTGGCTGTTTTGAGACCAGGAATGTGCAGCTCAGAACTACAACCCAGGTCTGTTTGTCATGGTGAGAACATCACAGAATAGGCTCCTACGGGTTTTGAGGAAGACAGGTCACTTCCTTGTGGGCAGCTCTCCTCAGAAAAGACAACAGTCCAGCTAGAACACGAGAGGCAGGATTTGGCCACAAAGAACAGTATTTACTCACTTTTCTGTCTTTTCTTCACACCAAAACATCCCACCACCACAGCAGATCTACACCAAGCAGAGGAACCAAAGCCTGTCGAGACTCTTACCTGTCACACCACGTGTCCCTGTTCCCCTGTGGGTGTGACTGCCTTGTCACAGAGCATGACAAAGACCTCTGGCCTGCAGCAAGCCACACAAAACAACCTCCTAAAGACACCAAACTCTGTGAAGCCACAATGCCGAGAGCACATCTAGCCAAAGCCAGCTTTGCCAAGGCAGCAGAGCATCTAGCAAGGAGGTCATCAGCAGGTCACACTGTCTGCAGTATGTGCCCTGTACTCTGAGCAAACCACAACAGCAAAATTTTTAAAAAACCACCTCAATATAGAAAGAGCCTGAAAAGTAGGACTTTGCAGTGACAGATAGCACATGCCATGGAGCTCCCCAAATGGCTGCTGTATCTGAGCTTGCTACATCTATTCATTCCAATTCTGTATCCCCTGCAGCATCCCTCACCTGGAACCAGTGGAGGGACAAAGGGTAGGACAAAGAAAAACTCAGAAACCTCAAGTTTGTTTGGAATTTATTCCCTTGATCATTTCACACAGTTGAACAAAAAATATCTCAATTTCACAGCAACAGGGAAACCACGTGTTACATAATTCAGAGACACACACACCCAAAACAAAAACAGGTTAAAAACAACTGCATAAATCAAAGTCTTCAAAGGGAGTATACAGCGGAGACATGAAGCCTTTCTGAGCACTAAATCGTCTCACTTGAACATTATCTGTCACTGAACTTATTTTATGCACAGTCCCTCCTCTCCTCTGAGGGAAACAATCTCAAAATAGTATTACTCAGGTTCCACTTTTCAAAATCCAGACATTTTAATTCTGCAATTAAGAAAAAAAATTCCAACTCTTTCATACAAACTCAATACTATTTTTCTATGACACAAAAACATTTAATGAAGCTCTTAAAGTGCCCAGAAAAATTCATATCACCCTTCAGAATATACACATACAAAAAACAAATATTCCAGTGGCACAAGTCTACAGGTCTGAAAGCTAGAGAGAGGAGGAGGAGGAGTTGGGAGCCCAGTAACTCCCAAGAAAAAGTGTTCTTAGCAGGATCCAGCCATGAGCACAAACTCAGCACATTGTTATTTCTATCTTGAGGAGTCCTCAGCCCTCAAAATGTTTTTCAGGATTTTTTCAGTGCAACTCCATCAGGTCAGCTGCATCTCCTGCTCTTAAGGACAAATAACCTTCCCACCATGCTTATTCCTTTCCAAATTTTCTGGGCCTGAAATTGCTGATCCTTTAGCATTCTCCTTTTCCTTTATGCCAAAGCCAGCCAAATCCTGATAAGAACACTGAAAAGGAACATGATGGACTGGGAACAGTCAAGCACTTATCCTAACAGATTCCTGGCTTGTTACTGAGGGATGATTCACTGGGCACTGAACCCTGGTTCTAATCAGGCAACCCGTACACTCTCCTCAGCTTCCAAAAATACAGGGTCTGGTTCTTAAGTTTGTATTGTAAATGTTCCAGAGAGAAGTCAATCTTCCACCAGATCTCTCTGCAGTTGTAGGATACCCCAAAAAAGGGTTCAGTATCATGTGCCATGTCCTGCTAAACACACCACCATGGCTCCTCCAAACAACTGACAATAGGGATGCTAGCAGAGGAAATAGCTTTCATCCCAATTTGGTGGTGCATCCTGAAATATGAACGTTTTCCTTTTTCTTTTTTATTTTTGGCAGGGAAAAGAGTGGGATACATTTGTAAACATTCAGTGGTTTACAATGAAGGCACCTCAAACACAATGTCATGTCACAGAATGTGTTTGCTGTTATCTTCTGTAATTTAATGTTTAAACTAGACCAAATTAAAACAAGAACAAAACCCAAAGGTGAATAATAATGGAAAGATGTGACCAAGCAGAGGATTTCATCAGGATGTTTGTTTGCACAGCAAACAGTATTGCTTTGAGCTAAATCATTTTCACAAGTAAGGCATGTTCAATGTATGCAGAACAGTGAAGAGGCCATGCTTCTGAACAATAGAGGCAATGTTTATGAACAAGAAGCTTATTCCTAAACAGAAACATATATTTGTGTTTTTTTCAGACACAAAACTGAATTGTGTGCAAATAATATTGGATGCATTCAAAAATATTCCTTATTTGTACAGACACTTAAGATCCTTTTTAAAATGTGGCTCAGATAATTTACTTTAAAGCATATGTCATTTAGAGGAAATAGCCACTCTTTCCTAGCTCTCCAGGTCAAAAAAATAACTTCCTCATGTATACTGCTTGCTATATACAACAGTTCTTGTTTAAGGGTCTACTGTGAAGGGTTTTGCTCTGAATATTTCTCCCTGAAAACACTTAAGGCACATTCATAGGAGGATTTTAACTTTTCAGATTGCATACCTGTATCATATACACTCCATATTTATGTAAAGACAAAGCAAAAGTCCTAGTACCTCTACTTTGTATTGCATTTTTCAGTTTTTCATACTAGCACTTATATTTGATTTCGTAATCTTTCACAGGTCAAGTAACTAAAGCAAAAGATCTCATGACTTGCCTTTTATTGCTGCACAAGTATGAGTTTCCCTAGGCAGTCTTTCCTTTATGAACTTCCTATTGCTGATAGGGACAGAAATGCATTGTTGTGAAAACACGAGCCTGAAATGGGAAATATTTTACAACAAAACATTGCTGGCTAACATCACCCCAAGGAGCATATCATAAAGCTGATGGGGTAAAGACTGTTCCAAGTCCATCTGTCAAGAAAGAGCTGAAAATTTGGAAACATTCTTACAGACCTTTAGAACAAACAGAAGAACAGCATTTGCATTAAAAGCACATTAAAACCATATAAAGTACTGTAAATAATATTAAAAAAAAAATTCCAAGACACAGCAGTTACAGATTATCAAAGAGAGAGACAGTTGAAAAGCAAAAGGTTTTTGTTCGCTGTTTTTTTCCTTGGCAATAGCAGCATTTTAGCACAAAGGCAAATGCAGAAGATAGAGAAAAAACAGGCAGACAAGGTACAGAGAAAGTTACAGAATCTACAAGCATGCCACAGTTCAGAGGGACCAAAAGCACAGGAAGAGCTGTCCCCAACTCCCCTTTCCCAGAGAGAATGGCAGCCACTGCTCAAAAGCTTGTTGCCACTTCCCACCCTGAAGAGCTCCAGAAGCCACTTTGGCCATAACCTCCCCTGTGAGCACCAGGGCAGAAGCCAGGCAGGCTCTCTGCAAACCCCTCCCAAAAAGGGTGATTCCAGCTGCCAGCTGAACAAACCTCAACCTGCTGATCACAGACTGTGCCCTGCAACCATTGCTGTGCAGGGGACACACAGAACTCACTAAATGCCAGCCAGGCCACCCAGGCAGGGACTGACATCTTTAGCAAAGTTAATCCGTGCCAAACAGGTTAGTGACAGCACAAGAATGGTCACACCCAGCCCAATCTCACCTCACCTGACTAAACCTGCTGAAGGCTATTTTGTGGTTGAATATATTTTAAGCATTAAGCTGGCTAAAAAAAGGTTTGGTGGTATAACAAAGGGAGCAGTGAATACAGGGAGAAAACCCATGCAATTTACAGCCGTTTGGGATTTCATGAGAACTACTAAAAAGCAGGTGACCATCATCACCTTGCATGAGTCACCACAAAGCTCTGTGAAACGAGCACTTTTGGTAACTCAGGACTGAATTTCTCTCTCAGGTACAAAATTTAAAAATGGCTGCCTTTTTATACATTTCACAATGGATGTTAGTGTTGTACACCTTTGTCCTCTAGGCTATCTTTACACCTCCACCAAATATCAAACCTGAGCATGTTACATGCCTTTCTGCTTTCACTTAACCCTTTTAGAGGCAACTAACTCTGCACCAAGATCTACCTCACTACTGAGGATTAGCTCAGACCTCAGGGCCTGAAATTGCTATTGCCAAATTCCACTTGGTGGTCTTGCCTTAAAGGAAGTAAAATACTTTCAGATGTGTGACCTGTACTAGGTGAGTGACCAGATGGATGAAGTGAGGTTAGGAAACAGAGCTCCGCCTCTGTCTTCATCTCACACAGGTTTTTTCTCAAGTTATTTGTCTAGTCTACAGTGAAAGCTTGCAAGAAAGCATACACACAAATAATTTAAATTCAGCAGTTACACTGAGCTGTAAGCTTACAGACTCCTTTTGATTATTCAGGAGTAATATCCTGTTCTTTCACTGTATAGGTAAGCTTGGTAGTTCAAAAAGGTTTGTTTTTTCAAACCATAAATAATTGTAAAACCCATCACAGGTTTCCAGACCTAGCTACCTAGCAAGAAGGGGAGCTGAAGGTAGCTTGTTTTTCAAGTACATTCCATTTAGCTTCCTCCTGCTTCTTAACCCTTGCTAAGTCAGTAGTTCCAAGATTTAGGTAAATTATACTGCACAAAGAAAAGGAAATTCAGCCACTAATGGTATTTCTTTAGCACAACAGAGGCACTGCTCACCTCTCCTACCACTGCATGTCCTTCTGCCATGCACACACAACACCCTGCCTGAAAAGTGACCCAGCTAAGCTGAGCATGTCCTAGTGCACTTCGGGCGCTGCAAGGGGCAAAGCTTTAAAAGGTCCAAAAAGCTCTAAACATTATGCTACAGTTACACACTGCTTTAAAAAAGCAGAAAGCAAACAGGAGTCCTAGATTTCAAGTTTTGCCATTAGACAAAATGGTTTCTGTTCCATCTTACTCCTCTGGAAGTACTACAGTGCTGCTACAGGATTGTGCTACCACTACAGAAGGAGACATCTGATTTACAGTGATTTTTATCTGATTTATAGAAGTTTATCACAAACTATGCCCTGTTGTTTGCTCTACTTAGTGATCATTTAGGTGCTACTTGCTGAACGTTCCTTTGTAAAAGCAATTAAACGTGATTTGTTGGAAGGACTAAATCATAGGAGACTTTCTGCCAGCAGTTGCTGTGATAAACTAATTGATAAATGTAATTAAAATCTCCTCCTTCCAATTCTCATCACCTACAGCTTCACTCCACAAAACACCTTGGGTTCACATCAGTTGCCCTGTGCATCAATAAATACATTTCTATTCATCTTTAAGAATATGCTCCAACCTACAAAAAAAATAAAGTTTTTTCACTTTCAGAGAAAGCAGCTTTAAATTTATCCAGTTATGCAAAAAATGCTGTAGTTCACACATCTGTCCACAGCATTTTGCAAATATTCTTCCCTACCCTTTTCTCACTTTTGACATACAGAAATTGCACACACACCAAAGAAAAATCTTGACAGTAACTGCACTCCAAGAATCAACACACTAAGAATAAATTTCTGTCAGATTGCATTCAGTTACAATCTTAGAAACACTTGTACAATAATACAAAGCCAAAGAACACCATGATTTTTATCTGCTCCTGTGTTGTTAAGGTCTTTTCAACTGGCACTATGAAAACATTCTTTTCTCCAAGTATTGCTCTAAGTACGTTCCCTTTCTAAAAGCAGCTGATCTAGCTTATCCATAGTCTTCTGGAACAAGTACTAGAAATTAATATTTCTACCTTTTTCTGACATCACAAAATGAACACTCTGGGGCTGGGCAAACGAGCATTTGTAGCACAGACACTCTCGTGTTAGAAGGAATTAGAATTTCAAGTTAAAAGGGAAAACTCTGTCACAGTGAGACACAGGCATTCACCACCCCATTTCCAAAGCCACGGCCAGGAGCAGCACAGATGCTGGCAGAGGGAAATGCACCATGACCTGCCAGCACCACAAAATTCGCAGGGTTTGAGGAATCCAATCCCATTAGCTGTCAGACACCCAGAGTTCCAAAGGAGACACAATCCAAAGATAATGGGATCTTCCCCATTCAAGTACCAGATTAATAAAGAGAAGCTTGGGAGAACGAGAAACCACACCCAGAATTCAGGAAAACACAGAAATCCAGTTTGAGCTATTGAGCTATTCCAGTGCTTCGGAAAAACTTTTAATTTCACTGACATGGAGCTGCATACACATTACAGCGCTCTTTATCTGGGCTGACTCAGAGGAGACCCTCAACTGAGCGTCTGTGTTTTCCTGGAATTCTTCCAAACAATGTTCTTGAAAGAACTGAGAACATCTAGGCCCCAAAGCCACAGTGCAAAATAATATATAAGAGATTTCCACGTTACACACAAAATTCACATGGCACCGCAAAAAAACCCAAACGAGTTACACAGCTCCGAGTCGGGTCACATCAATTCTTACTGGTCAGCAGGCTGCCCACAGAATTCCCCTAGGATCTGCCCGAGAACTTCTGACTGCACATAGAGAAAGGGAACCCCAAATGCCAGCAGCTGACACATGAAAAAGGAGTCCAGAGGGTTCTGGGTTACGTGGTGCCCAATGGAGGAGAGCGTGCTGTGCAGGCGCTGGCTCACCACCCTAACTCTGCCCATGAGGCCGAGCGAGTACTGCACCACCCTGCCAAAGAAGGAAGCGGAGCTACCTGGGGCTCTCTCTGCTGACGAGGGGAGGCTGTTGGCCCGTCCGTTCCCGTCGCTGGCCATGGCGTCCTGCACAGCTCCTTTGGTGTCCTGCAAGAACGTGGGGGAAGGGAAATTCATGTGAAAACTGAAATTGTTGTGTGNTGTTTCAGCTCAGCCTTCCCAAGGCATCATACTGAACATGCTGAGCTAGGAATTGAGATACCCCGTACCTATCACATAAGGCAAAGTCTGGAAAACAAGTATGCTCCTTCTCAATTTAAGGCTTTATTAAAGCTCTGAAAAACAAACTGAATAGCCAAGAAAGTCAAAGCAGTAAGATCTGTGAAGTCTGCTCCTCTGGGAAATAAAACAGGTACCATTTTTAGTGGGTTTTTTTGGCACATATTGGGATGGATCCATTATCCTTCCAAAAAGGAGTAGAGCTTCAGCTTGTACTAATAAAACCTGAGAATCAGGTAGAAGGACAGGCACCACTGCTAGCACAAAGGAAAATATAATTTAAGGGAGAAGGGCAGTTTGCAGCATGCAAGCTTAACAGAACTTAAGAAACCAGCATGTAGTTTGCTCAGTGTATGCAAAATATTGAAAAGGGGCTTGAGGAAACAAATTGGGTGCCTTGCCTATAATGACAAAAGCTGAGGGACTTTCTTGTACTACAGTGTCTCTTCATCCTAAATTTACAGCACAAATACCTCTATTATGATAATATAGGAAAGGGGATATTCTGTCTTTTCATGCAGGTTCCTGTTAACACACAGCAGACCTTCAGAAATGAAGGCATGTGATCTTCATAGCTTATGCAAGAGGGGTAGAACTTTATGTTTCAAAAGAAATGCAAACAATTTGTTTCATCGTAAGTAAAACCATGGAGAAACAAAGCAAAACCAGAACTGGTAACATTATTCATTATTCATTTAGAAACATTATTCACTTAGTCTCGGCATACACTGAGAAAGTATTTCATTTGACAAGAAAAACAAATCAAAATTCTGTTTTGAACAGGATAGCACATCATTTTATAATAAGTACCATGAAAAGAGTAGTACTAAGTAGAGGAATTGCTTTTAAATAAGATTTAGTTGAACTGCAAGCTTTCATGATATATAGAGCAACTAAATGCACTCAGAATTTTTCTGCTTTCTGAAAAATCCCCAAATCATCACACATACCTTCTCAATGTTAAGAATTAAAATCTACTAACACGGCATGTTAGATGAAAACAATGAGTTACCTTTCCTGACAGAGGACCCACAGCTGGCCTCTTCCTCTGAGCATAACCAGAGACTCGGTAGCAGTAGTGAGGTTTACAGTAGAATTTACCTGCAGATAAAACACAAATGGTGGTCAGCAACAGGAACACAGGAATTTAGCACAATACAAATTGTCCATCTCATTGCAACTTATTTTCTTCTACCACTCCCGTTGCTCTCCCTAATTTCTTCCCCATATGCAGAGGCAAACACTGGCTGAAGTTTTAGCTCCAGCCCTGCTCTTTGCCCTTGTAACTAGCCTCCTTTCCATTGGGTGCCTGACAGCCATTTAGTTTAAAATCCTCTCAAACAGCAAAGCAAAGCTGTGAGGCTTGTGTGGTATCACATGCTAACAATGCGGCAGTGTGTGAGGAACAAAGAAATCATCACATGAAAAGCTGGCAGAAGCACTTTTGGAAAAAGCAAGAATGAATACAACCAGCAGAGGAAAAGTGGGAGAGGACAGTGTTAACTCCCAAAGAACCATCTCTCAAAACGCACAGTGGCTACTGGTAGAAAGGACAATAATTCATTTTCACAAATAAGACCTTTTGTGATCCTGCTGGTTTTACTAACACCCCAGAAGTCTAGAGAGGTTTTTCACTGGTATCTGAGCACTGTCAGGAGGACAAAGCAGCATTAGCAATACCATCATGCAAATACTAGTGGTACTAATAAAAGCAGCAAACTGATGCCTCATAATTATCTTCCACTGTACCTTTGTCAGTGTATCCTGCCTGGCATTTGCAGCCCATAGCACTCTCCACTGCCATCCTATTCCTAGAGCATTACAAATGCATTCCCAACACATATGCTGACCTCTGCCTCTTCCTCTAGTTTCTCTGTGCTGGTATTTGCAAAAATGCTTTATGATAGTAAAGTGACAAACATCTTTCTAGAAATCTTTACTTCAGTAAGTATTTCTTAATATTTACTCTTACCAAAACCTGCTTCTTGAGATTGTCTGAAATGAGCAACAACTGAAAAGCTCTTACATAAAAATTGTCAAACTCTGAAGCCTAAAAGCAGACACTGACTGCAGAAAGCTGCAGAATGCCTGTCAGCCCAAACAGCCAGATGAACAGCTCTGGGTTTTTTCCTCTCAAAGAAAACCCAGAATGAAATACAAGCTACATTTCCACAACCATTACAGTAGATAGGATACCACAGATTTCTGTTTGGCCACATCTGCTTCATACACACAGACAAATGTTAGGCATGTCATACTTCAGAATGAATGCTATAAGCCTGCTGAAAACTCCAAGCTTTGTGCTTGCTTCACTGAGAACTATCTGGCCATAACTGTACACACAAGCATGCTTGCAGAGAGAACCACTAAAAATCTGGTGGTGAAAACTGTTTCAGCCCATACAGCTGACAGAGGAGCTCAGTCTGTTACTGCTTAACAGACAGTCAGATACTTATCAGTGCTCAAAATAACAGCAGGGCTCAAAAAATGCTTTTCCCCAACTCTGATTTTTGACAAAGATGTTACTTTTATATGTCCATTTCAAAATTAACACTGGCCCCTTTAAACTTGAGTGCCAAGTCTGCTGACCTTCCAGCCAAGCAATAAAGGAGTTTCTATTCCTTACTGGGAGTCTGGATTGATGATTCTAAGTTTCCTCAACTCTTCACAACCCAGGAAGTCCATTACTTAAAGTCATTATGCAATGAATCACAGAACCACAAAATCACAGAACGTGTAGGTTGGGAGAGACCTTCAGGATCATCGAGTCCAACCCAGCNATGAATAGACCATTTTAGTTCTTTTATGCCCCTTAAGTGACAAAAGCTCTTGCAGGACAGAGAAGAGGCTGGTGAGCAGAGGGCCCTTCCCTTACCGTCCTCGATGTCGTAGGCGTAGGAGGACAGGCGCAGGGTGGTGGCGCAGTACTCGCACTTGAAGCAGCTGCGGTGGAAGAACTTGCCCTCGGCACTCAGCCTCTCCATCACGTAGACCCGCTTGCGGCAGAAGTAACACACGTCGCTGCCTCCCAGGTTCTGGGGGAACTCCTTCTTGAGCGAGCCCTGGGCACAAACAGGCATGGCTGAGTTGGTGTGTGTCCAGCCTCGCTGAGGTCGCACACCATGATCAGGTTTTCTCGTCGTTTATGTGGATACGGGAGCACCTGGATGCTGCTGCAGTTCTCGGACACAACTCAAGGTTTTAGCCAGGAGACCAAAAACTAACCTTGTTGTCCAGGAAAAAGGCTCCTAGGATGCCATGCCTACGTCTATCAGGAGTAAAACAAGTTCTGGGTAGATGAGTGGACACCAGTACTAATAATGATGACCCTGAAATCAGTGACTTAAGGAGGCATATGAAGAAATGCAAAACCATTAGAACACCCTCAAACAGCAATTCCTAGACCTACATTACCAAAACCAGTGTCTCCTCCAAGAAAGCAGCAGTGTTATGAACAGATTGCTCAATTCATTATGCACAATCTTTGGACGCTGGCATTAGATTAAAATATTTGGCAAAGGAAACGAGGACAAGAGTGAGGGTGGATGGAGAAAGGGAAACAAAAATCTCTCACAAAGCTACAACAGATTCCATCAGTGGTGTAACAACTGGACACTCACAAAACTTGAGATCTACACGACATCTAATCACAAACACGCATCATCTCTGGCACATCATCTTACCAGTTCCTTCTTGTCTAGAAGGGTTTTGGGTTGCTCTTTCCTTTGAAGCTGATTGGCTATCTGCTCAGCCAATGAGCTCACTCCGCCTGTGTACATCTTTATGTACTTCTACCAGATGGGTTGAATAAAACAAGAGTGATGTGAGAAAAGAAAAAAAAAAAAAGAATCAAATTAAAAAAAAAAACCAAACTAGAATGATGAGAGGTTAGGTGGTGAAAAGGTGCAGAGAGGTCAAATCATGCCAAGACAGTGGACAATATAAAGTGACAAGTAGTAATAGCAAAGTCAGTGTCATCAGAAATCACCAGTACAGTCCAGGATCACCTGTAGGAATGGACAGGAAGGCTTGAATTTTGACTTTTTTAAGTGTTCCAGAAATACTATGATGATGAAGGGAGCAGATCTTGTTTTCAGCTGTGGGGTATTTTGTGCCTGGAAACTTGAGTATAGGCACTTCTAAAAGATGAGGCCAAACACAGGTTAAGATCTTAGGTTGCAAGTCAAATTGACATCAGAAACAAAGATCTTTTAGAAGGCCCGTTACCAAGTCTAACGCAACATGCGGATTTACAACAGTATATTTGTACGCTTTGCACCTGGAAAGAATTAATTTACAGAGCATTCACAGGGCAGAGAGAAGCCCTTAACTAAAGAACTCACAGTGACTCAAAAATATCAATGCTTTCAGTGCTAAAAGTATGCAGAGGCTGACATGGAAAAAGATGGAAGAGCCTCATCCAATGCACTAAAGCCACACCTCCATACATCTGGAACATGTATTTGTTCAACCCTGAACATGACCTGATGACTTGGCTTTTCTCCATCATGGGCACAAGACTGACTCCTTAACTCTGGATACCTAAAAACCCTGCGGTATTTTCAGCAGTCTAGGCAAGTTGGCTGTTACCTTAGATGGTACCAAATGAGTGTCTGCAAGACAATTTCAATCACTGCAGGAGCGGAGGAAGTGTTTTTTCACAGGAAACACAACCGTTGGCAATAATTACATGGTTAAGAAAATGAGGTGGTTACATCCATGTTAGCTCAATCACACTGCAAACGCCACGGATTTGACTCAGAGCAGCAAAGGGCAAGCCAAGCAACTTCCCTTTTCCAGACTAAGCAGCATTATGAATGTTTCTGGCTGGATTCTTAGCTAATACAGGATCAGAGAACCACTCAGCTCCTAGCAAGTGTGAAATGCCAAGAATAACAAAAGGAAAGTTGTATCTTAAAACCCCCTTTACTTGTATAGCAGAACTTGCTTGAAGCACAGTAGTTATTTCCCACAACTAATAGCTAATTTAATATGTGTGGTTATCAGCCTTTTAGGAATGTTTAAAACTTGCACAGGTTCAGACACGAGAACAGCAGGAAGCTGAAATTCACCACAGAATGGGTACTTCTTTGGGAAAAAAGATTATGAAAATGGAGTGCTCAGCTAGAGATTATTGCTGCTGTCACTACAATCCTAATTCCTTAAACTCTTTGTCACTGCAGTAATGAGGGGAGGGTTTATTTCTACCCAGAAAGAATTTATTATACCTGTCTACAGATTCCATTCCAAGAGGCAGAGCACTTGCAGTATTTCTATATGCAAGAAATAACAAATGATTTGTCTTTCAGAGCTTCCCAGGTTCCACATACACATGAGCAGAGTTCTTTTCAATGACACATATCTTGTCAAACATTACATTTAAAATGGTGCTCACTTCCAAAATTTTCTTCATCATTGATTTTTAACTGGCTATTATAATAATTTGGCCAAGAGTTTTCCATTTCCTCTGAATGATCAGAGCCTTTGAGGCTTTTTAAGTTTTCCCAGAAGAGAGATCAAATATTTCCAGGGGAAAAACTTCCTTTTAGCTGAACCAGGTTTCCCCTGAGCAAGTTTTGATTTGAAACCTTCAACTGCAGATCCTTCAGGATCTTTAAATTTCTACCAGCACGTAAGAAGTTCCACGCTCAAAAAATGAATATGTTAATGTTAACTCACAGTACCTTGGACTATTTGGTGTGAGAAATTTACTTGCTGAATTTTTCATTTGGGGCCGTGTGTTTCTGCTTTGTTTTGCTTTTTTGCCTACGTATCACATCTGGCTTAATTATGGGTATTCAGTGAAGCATTTTATCTTTCTTCCCATGGTCTTCGAGACACACAATGTTCTGCAACATTTTCAAAAGGAGGCAAATAACCTGCTCCAGCTTAGGTCAAATCATGTTCCTGCTGTTTACACAGGACAACTGTAACTAGCTCAAATTCTCAGTGATTTTTCAAAAAGCAAAGCACTTTTTATTTCACACTCTCCGTTAACCACATATGCAGAAACACATTGTGTCGTTTAGCCCAAAACTTCAACCAAAGCAGCAAGCAAAACCAGAAAGCTTCACTGCAAAGCCAGAAGGACTACCAGTGCTCAAACTTCTTGGTTTGAGTGTGAGATGCACCACAAACTTGTCATGGACACCGAATGTTAAAAACATTTAGTTTCAAAGTGATTTATGGCAAGCTGTGCCAGGCACTGGCTGCCTCTGGTTTCTTGTCAGTGCATGAATAAGCACAGAGGCCCTGCAGGTGAAGCAGTGCCAGCCTGGCCGTGCCCCGTGGGGTGTCCTGGGCAAGCAAAGGCAGCTGAGTGCACCTGGAGTGCTCAGGTGAGGGCTACCTGTCGGAGAGAGTCGGAGGAGGGTGAGGAAGGGCGGTTGGAAGAGCGGAGGCTGAGGGACAGCTCCCACTGGTCAACAAAGAATCGGCGAGACGGCTCGGTCTCAGGCTAAAACATAAAATAAACAGCAGCACAATCATACCAGTTCCCTTCTAAGGGAGAAGAGAAAATTTAAAAAAAATACCCAACCCAGGCCTTTCTGGCTACCATCAACAACAATTTTTTAAAGACTCTTACAGGAAAACTTAGAGAAAAATACCCAGCGTATCTTTACTTTCTCCCTAGCAAGGAGAAATTCTTAATTTGCTCTTTATTAGGTTTTACATTATTTAGGACCATTTGGAAGCAGTTACCTACTTCCACAGATGTCCAATCTCCTGTAATACAACCAACTAAGCCACTGGCAAAGACCCCAAATCAATTTCCTCTTCTCCTTGTGTATCTCCCACTGTTCTCTATTACTGGCCCAAGGCACTAAGATCATCTTTCAGGCTATGTGAGACCTCTTCTACATTTTAACTGAATAAACCAAAAGTCTGCTCTCCTGGGGGACAGAAGAGAAAGAATTTAGCTTGTATGTATTTCCAGTAATTATCAGCAAATTCCCAACCTAAAATTCACTGTAAGCAGATTAGAAACACTGAACCAAAAAAGAATGAATCAATATAAAATAATCTGCTGATCTTGATTATCAAATGGCAAAGAATAAATCACAGACTGAGAACCTGCATCCTTCTGAAACTGGTTCCTCACAGGAGAACCCAAAATTTGGTCTTCTAATACACCCTTGTCATTATCTCTATGGATGATTATGCTCATCGCCCAAGAAATACTTCATCTAAATAGGAAAAAATTGAAGGTTAGAAGTATCAGACAAACAGCACTGGAAGAAACTGTGCATTCCTAAAAATTATAGTCTGGAAAGAAAAAAGAATGCACATTACAAATAACTGGCTTTCTTTGAAAAATAAATTATGGTTTTAGTTATAAAAAGGAACACTAAATGTCATGTAATTGCATGACCCATGAAAACAGCCACTTCTAGCCATTTGGAATAGCCTAACCTCAAGATTAGATTTACTGAGCAAAATGCAAAAGAGCTTGACTTTCACAATCTCCCCAATTTATGGAAATATAATTGTTCATACAAAAACTTTCTGACAATCCACATTTAATCAAGTTTCTTCTCTGACAATGCCTTACTTTGCTAAGCTTTCTCTCTTAGTATTTTGCTTGTTTTCTTCCCTTAAATCCCACATCATAATGCATCACTGCTTGCAGTGTTCCAACATCTGTTTCCTTTTTCCTCTCTGCCCTACCCACTGTATGCTTTCCTCCTGTTATGAAGCTCAGTCTCTCCTCCTTTTCAATTCTGCACGATACAGAAATCAGACAATTTCAAAAATAATTTCTGTCTTTGCATTGCAATGCTGTAATCTTTTACACCCCCAGAAGGAGCTTAAAAACTGCCAGAGAGCACTACAAAAGGTAGGAGCAAAGTATGTTAGTCTAGATCTTCATTTCTGTTCATCATTTTAACTGAATAATGAAATGCACACGAGCATTGTGGACCTTGCTTGAGATATTAAGTCACAGCACCCATTAGCAAAGAGGTGTCACTATATTTAAAGTAGTCTTCTTATTCAGAGCTTGTCCCCAAAATTTCAAATCTAGCCAAAGGTTTGCTGTTTCTTCTTAGAGAACATCAGAAAAAGATGGCACTCCAAAAAAGCCCCAGCAATGGGAAGCGATCTAGATGTCACAATATTCTTTTTAGTAAGGCTAACAAAAGTTATGCCCACCAGCAAAAGTTTTGGCACTGTTTATGCTCCAGCTCAAGACGACAGCTTGATTTGGGATGGTTAACACAAAACAGTAAGTTATGAAAAAAATCACTTCTGTAGATGGTGCTTTCCAAAAAAGCACTCTGCAGTTTGCCAAGCACTGCTGAAGGTAACTGAAAACACAGAGCAACCAGAGAAAACCACAAACTGGCATGCTCCCATAGCCCAAAGACAAGAGACTGGAGAGAAAATGAAGCACAAAACCAAACCAAAACAGAAGTGTACACTGGAATCAAAGACAATCTGCACAAACTGCCATTGGAAACAACTGCACAGGAAGGATGGACACAAGAGGAGTACTACAGAGCCAGGAATTAAGCTTGGAAAATGTGAATATTCTTGCTTCCAGAAGCAAGTAAAATTTGTGAGTGACTGACTGTTAAATGACCACTGTGAAACGACTTGATCCAGAGCCCAAGCTGGTTTTCAGCATTTACTCTGAAGTTCAGAGGCTGCTTTTTATTTCATTGTTTAGATTTTGTTTTGAGGAACAGAAAGAGTCACTCACCAAACAAGGAGATAGCTAAGAAATGGTAAGTCAAATAAAGACACTGCACAAAACAGTCTTGACAGTTGTTTTAACCACAAGACTGTAGAGCAGTGCTCATTATATTTTGGTGATTTTTTTTTTTCTCTCTCTGACCCAAGATTTCACCTGTACCCAGACCCCCACACTGCTCCAGGACTCCAGATAGGCAGGGCTGTAGTCACCTGATGCCTCAGTGCACGTCTGGACTCCAGCAGGGCAGCCAGCTGACATGCCCTCTGCTCAACACTCACGGGCACTTGGTCATGAGAAAACAAACGAGGAGATCTCTGCAAGACGAGACGAGGAAGGAGGCAGGGGGTAAACAGACCAGCACAAAAAGGAAGACACACCAAAATGCCAGCCACGAGGTATGACATTCACATGCAGAACAGTAACAAAAGCTCTCATGTGAAAACTGGGGGGTTTTTCCCCCCCAATATCTACTTTTCTAATGCAGTGCTTCATTTTGACCCTCAGCGGCAAGGAAAAACAGTTTAATTAATTGTTATTCACAATTCTTCCTAGGACTGCTGCAGCCAAAATCAAACAAGCACAGAGCTTCTATCTCTGGCATTACCATCAAAAAATAAATTTAAAATGTGGCTTTCTCATGCACAAATTTGTCAGTTTATTTCCCCATAGATCTCCATTCTCAAGGATTTCCTTTAAATATCTCAACCTGTATTTATTTGTTTCTTAGATTTTGTGTACAGAAACACATCTTAGGGTAATGTACTTCAGTTCTCATAAAGAAGGAATTAATTTCTTAAAGATGGTGGTATATGCAAAGTAAATACTCCACATGCCAAAGAGAGCATGTTTAATGAGCCTGTCTAAATAAAGCAAAGAACAGCAAAATCAAATACTCACAGAAGCTGCAAGTCTCACTGATGCAACTTCACTGTCCTACTTGTTCTCATTGCACTGCCATGTCAATACACCCCAGGCACAATTTTTGACACCTCTGCTATTCTGGTTTTCCATATCAATGTTCCTAAACTGTTTTGTGGTGCACTTGGTGACATGAAAAAAGATCTGGCAGGTGGCCTGCTATATAAGGCAGGACTATCACTGCAGTATCACAGAGCCTTCAGCTAATTTGTTTGTAGAGTACAAAAGTAAATGGACCAGGAACTACAAACACGTGTATCAAGAAATCTGAGGCTTGATCTGTCAAGACTACCAGGGTGCTGCTCTGTATTACTAATTGTCCTCCAATGCAGAACAGAAAATTGGGTTCACACCCAGTTTACAAGAAACACTTCTCCCATTCAGATGGATTAATAATACTCTCTACTTTCAAGCTGCTTTCTGTTCCACCTACTCCTTCCTACTAGATCATTTTCACTAAAACTGGGGCCCTGTTATGAAGCTGTGGGCTTCTGTGTCATTGCAGACACGTGTACTCATTTTCTACTGCCTGTCAGAAAACATTCGGCCCACAAGAAGCTTTTGTTAGAACACATTCTGGGAGTTGCAACAGTTTTATTGCTGGCTCCATTTATGACTTAATTCATTCAAAGCTTGTACTGGAATGTCAATTAATTTGTCAATATGAATCAAATCAACCGGTCCTTTTGAGTGCCTATCTTTTCTTTTCCCATGCTTCTGCATAATACTGAGCCATTCAGACAGACTGTTGAATATTTCATTGTTAAGAAGGTTTCAAAGTCCCTATACCAAATAATGTCTCATCATTTTTCCTTTTACTTTGGCCTGTAGGAGGCAAGATGGAATGCCAGTTGTTTAACCATCCAGAAAGCAAGCGGTGAACACAATGCAACCGTGTTCGCATGAATTAGCACACAACATAACTCTTCTTGTTCTGCTACAGCCACAGCATACTTCACTAAAGAGGTGTAAGAGGAAAAGAAGAAGAGCTCAAGTGATCAACCTAGGGCAAAATAAAAGCATATAGCAAACTGTTGATGAAGGCTTGTTATGCATTTATGTGGGTATCACGCAGGAAAGGATGGCTCCTGCCTGACTCTCAGCAGTTCCAGCGTGTTAACAGCAGCATTAGGAGAAGTGTGCTTCACCACCCCCTGGATCTGACCTCTATTGCACACATCCACCACAGCTTTGTGCCATCAGCACCCATGCCATTTGTTCATGCTCTTTACCCTTTCCTGTCTGGGACTCTGCTCCCCGCGATAGCCGGCACCAGGTTCCCTGAATCTCTGCAGGCAACAAATGATCAGCTTAAAAACAATCACAGACCAACTTCCTAGTCAGAACACACTTTATCTGATTTTTCTTATGATGCAGGCAGACAAGAAGCCATAACAAGAGCAGAAGTTTATTAAGAATATTCTAAACCTGGCAATAACAAGTTGGCTCTTTTAGGGATTTTTTTTTAAAGTATATATTTATATAAAGTCAATAAACAACAACATAGCACCACAATGTAATCAAATTAGTGCAATAAAGATGGTAAGACACTCAGTATAACCCATACTGTGATGTTAGTTCAGAGGAAGGAGATGGAAAGTTTAAAAGAAGTGGCAGAATAAATGCAGTAGAAGAGTAGAATTAAAGGCTTTAAAAGACATCAGTGTAACAAGGATACAGATCCATCTGACTTGCTATGAGGTCTAGGCCAAGACAATTTCAGGGGAAAAAATCATTCCTAAGAAAAAAGAATGCCTCCAAAAGCAGATTACTCAACTAGTCTAACATCAGTTCTGTAGCACAGAGGGTAAAAACTCCTGAGTTAAAAGAAGGAAGAATTCTGTAGGACACAACATAGAAAATGGTCAAAATACACTTGGCAGTAGCTTTCATGACTGAGCTAGGCAACCAAAAAGACACAGGACAAACAAACACTTGGAGAGGTGACAGAAAGAAAATATAGAGCTACCAGATGCTTAGTGAGTGAAAACAAATTTCTCTACATGGAAAATGAATCCCACACTATAAATTAGAAAGCAAAACTCAGCATTTAACTGCCTTAGTTTCTCTATCTGTAAGGTTGGGGAAAACTTTTCTTCTTTCATAAAATGTATCCAACAAAATTTTCAAAGGATTTTGACACGAGGAAGGCAGCTAGATATCACATCATCTGATACCATTACACTGCAGTTTAAATGCAGGTTTTGTTAATGAAAAAGGCTTTCCTCACCCATTCTACCTAGATGTCCTCTCCTGCATCCTTCCTGAAAAGCCTGCTGTTCACAGTGTGGTAGAAAACCACCCCCCCTTTTCTGTTAGGACAGTTTCAAATGGGATCAGTAGGCAGAGCTAGTCTATCCTGCAGATGCAGACACCACAGAGGCAGCAAACAATGTGTGTCCTGGAGGCTGACAATAATTAGACCAGATAAATTGCAACATGTAATTAAAATTCGAGAAATCACAGCAATAAGGCAAGTCAAACTTTCTGCCAAAGCATAAAACTTGTCTACTCTGCTAAAAGGTAAAGCTCCTTTACAGTTTATAGGCAAACAAGAGCCCAGCAAAGAAACATGCTCCATCTCTGGGGAAATTCATTTGTACAATCCTTATGTGATGTCATGACAGTTCTGTGGAACCTTTTCAGGACCTCTAGTTCAGCATTTATCAAGAAGTGGAATTGAAATTAGGAAAACAAAACAAATAATTTGAAAGGATACAACTCAAAGAAGCACAATGACAATATACAAGAAGACAGAAATATTAGAAGGATTTCAGGTAATATTTAAGTGGGACAACAAATACATGTGTACAAACATCTGGATGCACACTTATATACTGTGCTCAGAACAGCTCCCACTGCTCCAGGTTCAAAGTCAGACAGACTGAGACAAGAGCCTGGTGTGGGAGAAACAGAAGGAGTACAGTGGACATGTGCAGGCCACTACTATACTCAAAACCCACTTCAGATAAGCAATCCTAAAAAAGTTACATGGATACAAGGGCAAATTTTCAGTCACACCTGTTTAAATGGAGAGTGGAGATAGAACAAAGTTTCATTCTCTTTCCCTGCATTACTCAAAGCATGTAATTTCTACTTTGCTGCATCTCAAAACTGAGACAGGCTACTGTAATAAAAAATTTGCCTACAGCAAAATCTCAGTCTCCAGTGGAGACTCTTCATGCTTCCAGTGAGTTAATGCTGCCCTATCTTCCTAACCTAAAGAGGTTGAGAATCACCTCAGCACCTGAAAGAAAGAAAATTGGGAATGTGTTGGTAAATAAGCTGTTTGGTAACTGAGCTAGTCACTTGTGCAAGCAGCAATGAAGAGAAAGGGACAGAGCATGCAGAGGGAATCACCTGCTGCCTGGGATACGATGGAGAGGAAGATGGAGTGGAAGAAGAAAGCATGATCACTTTTTTGGGGCAGGTCCGAGAACGTTCCTTATGCCTCATCTTTTTTTAAAACAGAAAAAGAAGAAAAAAAAATCATAATAATGGTAGAAAAGAGGTAACATTACCAGTGGTTTGGTGAGACAGGCCAGAATGCATGAACTGAGACCATGATCCTCAGCTCACACCTCTCTCAAATGAGCTGAAGCCACAGTGTATCTGAAGCTGAGAGACCCCAGTTTTTATCCAGAGCCACACAATCACATATGACAGTCAGTGAACACAAGCTTGTATCAATCAGCAATTAAACCAACAGCTTTGGAGTCAAGGTCCTACTATCAGTTAAAGGCAAAAATTGGAACTCTCCATAGCACAACTGGACTTTGCTTCATGAAAAATTACTTATTGCTGTGCCTTAAAATATCCATCCTGTTGACCTAATTACTCTGCTTGCAGCTCATTACTAATACAATTCAGGTCTCAGTGTTCTGTTCCCAGCTTCAGATCCTTCCTCTCTACCTTACAGCCATTGCATCATCTCAGGCAAGCTTAAATGTACTACATTCTATTAGAGCAGAAATCCAGCTGGTTTATAGATAAAATAGAGCTGTATCTAATAGTCTGCATATTACACATTGCACATACAATGTCCTCAATTTACACACCAGAAAACAGCCCTTTAGTGCTGTACTCCTTGTTATGCACAATCTTTTCTCCACCATTTCTTGTTTATTAACGTGCCTTCTGCCTGATTTTTCCTTTCTGAGTTCTCACCAGAGCAGATCTGGAAATGGTTGCCCTGGGAAAAAACAAAATGCTGTGTACCCAAAGCCACTGTTAGGTAAGTCTGTAAAAAACTGCACGTGGTATAGAGATATTACAGATGTTTATTACTGCCTTTGCAGATGAGCTGGCACTAACATCTGTTTGGGTGCTCTTTTCAACAAAACACTTAAATAATAACAACTCCTCTATCTCAAACAGATGCTACAAGCAGCTTAAACTAAAGCATATGCCTTTGCACTGCAGTGGATGAGGAACATTTATATGCTTCAAAAGGCTCAGCTATGAAGTCACTAATTTCTAACTGAAAGCATGGCAACATTCTCAACCATAGAGCTGCTCATGGATTTTCATCTGTCCATGGCCAAATTTGCATTTCAAATGTCAAAATGTTCACAAACTTGCTTATTTTTCCAAGCTGATGGAAACTGCTCGCCTAATACCTTAATTCAAGGGTAAAGCAAGATTCTAGATCTAAACTGGTGAGCAAGTACAGCTTAGGAACTCCATCTGACAGACATCAGCAGGGAATACCCCAAGGCAGATGCCAATTTCTCATCTGAACTGTTGGTCCAACCCAGATCTTTTCCTTTGCAACTCTCTTCCTTGCAATCACTTTTGCAATATACTTTCCTCTTCCATGAAGGTTCCAAAAGACAGGAAAAACCAAACCTGTTAACCACGTAACTACCCTTCTCCCAAAGAGAGGATCTCAACTTCATTTTGCCAGCTAGTAAGAACATTAGGCAACCTGTGGTTTCTCTCAGGAACACACTTTGTCCCCTTAGGAGCTGCTTTGTTCCTGTTCAAAGCATTCTCCACTAGAAGGTATTTGCTACGTGATATATTCAGTCAGTAGCAGAAGTTTCTGCTCATGAACTTCAACACCTGTGGCATAAGAGAAACCTTTCCAAAAGCTTCATGGACAGCTCTTTCCAACAAATATACATCCTCCCTAAAGAACTTGTCAGAAGCAATACTAATCCTTTACAGCACATGCAGTGATAAAGGATAATGGTTTGCTCAGGGAGGTGGTGGGGTTTTAAACACATCCCTGGATGTGTTTATAAGAAGACTGGATGTGGCACTGGGTGCCATGGTTTACTTGATGTGTTAGGGCTGGGTTGGACCCAATGATCTCGAAGGTCTCTTCCAACCTGGTGATTCTGTGATAGGTCCTGGTACTCAGCAGCACTCCCCTGTTGACAGTCTGTCACCCAGGGATGAGCTATAAAGCCAGAGTGACCAATGTCACCACAGTAGGCCAGTCCTGCCCCATCAAAGGTGCAGTCTCACACCTATCAGGCTCTGTTGCTCAAGCAACCAGAAGCAGAAATCTCAGCAGGCAGCCTAGGCACTGCTCCAGCAACAACTGCCTGCAGGAGGGGTTTCTGTCCAGGCTTGGCAAGGCTGCCTGCTTGGCTCAGTGGTCCCAGTTGATCTCTGTCCAGTCAGGAATAAATCACTCTGTGCATGTCCACGGCTTTTGAAAGGTAACCCATATTCTTCCCTTCCCCAGGCACACAGTAAGGAACCTTTGGAACAGGGACCCTGTCAATGGGGTTTTGATCCTTCTGTATGCTGCAGATTTTGCATCCTTGAGAGGCAGTTTTATACCTCTTCATTACAAAAGCACTGCAAATCCTGCAAAAAACCTGGCCCAGGAATCAACATCTTCTGTTGATGCAGTAAAGCCAATCAAGGAAAGATCATCTCCATGTGTAATATTGAGACAGAAATCATCCACACAAGGCAATCACTGCCAGTGTTGAAAAAAATATTTTAAATCCTCTGAAAGTAAAACTGTTGCAGAAAGATTTTTTTAAAGTTATTCCCTACAGTGCTTCTTATACAGAGATGTTATCGATGTCAAGGATGAGCAGAAGGATTTTTTCCTCCTTTTTTTAAATTTCTTTTAAGCTGTGTAGTGCAGGTATAAACAAGAACAAACAAAAACAAAAAACTGCTCCCTGGTGGGTAGAAAAATCCTCAATAAAAACAGAAAATAAAACTTTGTCCCTTTTTTTATCAATGACAAAAGAATGACAAGAAGAACTTTTGTATTTCACTATAAAGGCTTAATTATAAAGCCTTCATAAACAGTAACAAGTTCAAATAGAAATCTCAAGGGTGCAGGAATGTGGTATTTTTCAAGTGCTAAAACAGGGAGAGACAACCAGTGCAATCCAGTTTTCCTTTTTCTAGGAGGTAATATAAGCAGTGCTCATCACCTCACTTAATATTGTAGAGATTTTTTGCATCACTTTTTTTTTCCCCCTTCCTAAGTATTCTTGAGAAATAAAATCTGCCTTAATCATGAATTATGTGAATCCATCTCAAAGTGCTCATTAGCCTATGAAGATGAGACAAGAGCCTTTTGATGAGACAAAAGGTAGAAGAAGAAACATTGAGTCAGGAAACCAAAGCATCCTGACAGTTCTACTGACAATAACTCCCCTGGGCTTAGGTCTTCTTCCTGGAGAAGAAATCTCCTAGATCATGGCACCAGTCATGACATGCAGCACTAATTGTGCTGAATGCCTCAGACATGAAGATCACTGTGAATCCATATTCATCAAGAACAGCAAATTTCCAAAGCAGTGTCATCTTCTTCCTCTTGACTCTGAAGTATGCTCTGATTAAGCTGCAGCCAGAAAGAAATAGATGTTTCTCCAAATTCTGGCTGTCAGCAAAATACTTCTGAGCACTCTCAGAGACATGAGGAGGCCATTTGCACAGGGAAACAGTGGAAGCAGATGAAGCCAGTGAGACAAAGATCCTTAAATCCCTGAAAAGATCATCAGAAGTCTTAGTTTTGGAAAGCTCATGGCTGATAGAAAAACAGCAGCAGTGACAATGGCCCAAATCATTGGAGAGAAAATCAAATTTGATACCTGCTGATTTTTCTGCTGTTGGTCCCTATTCTGAACCCATTTATGGAAGAAAACCTAAAATTTACTGAATTCACAGTACCACAGGAGTCTGCAAAGTAACAAGTGTGAGAAGCTGGCAAGGAAAGCTGGAGAAAAAAAAATGTCATTAAAGAAAGGGAAACCACAGGAAAATTTTCTGCTACTACAGAACACCTAAGATTTCACACAGGAATAGCAAAACTGATAACCAATTTTACTCATTATATCAAGGAAGAGCTTTAATATCATAGATGATATGACATCTTTTACCTCATGAGTTTCCATAATTGCTTACATGTTTCCTTTCTTTCTTTCTAACAAAAGAATCTAGAAATTCTACAGCAAAAATCTTTGCTGCAACATCCATCAAAGTCTTGCTGAGTAGAAACTAACATAAAAGGGCAGGGAAAAATCTGATTAAATATTTCTGAAACGTTATATT
Source organism: Illadopsis cleaveri (assembly GCA_013399915.1). Lineage (NCBI taxonomy): Eukaryota > Metazoa > Chordata > Aves > Passeriformes > Timaliidae > Illadopsis > Illadopsis cleaveri. The sequence continues at coordinate 111,692 of VXBB01004284.1, forward strand.
TTCAAAACATACCATCATCACCAAAGGGAGATATTGACTTTATTCACTGAAAGTTATTTAAAATAATGAATAAGGTGCTGGAAAAGGACTGGCTTAAAACCACAGCAGTGCTAGGTGGTGTTGGGTGCAGTGCATTGTAACACAGTGAGTTTCTTTACCTGTTTCCACTGGGGTATGGGAGCAAGCCGGCCCTGCTCTCGTCTGCTGGAGGCTTGGCTGTGAACACGTTCTTGGTAAGGCAGGACAGGTTGCTGCATGCAGGTTGTAGGGAAGGTGGGACCAAGGAGGAAAGATAAAATAGTGAAGGAAACTCCAAGAAAGCCATAGGAATGGAATACAGAATAAGACAGACAAACATTTAAGGAAAAAAAAAAAATAGGGTAGGGGGGAATTCATTTAGCAAGTAAAATATAAAAAGGAAAAAAAAATTCCAAAAATGGGGAACTTCACATATTTTTGGACCTTTCCTTTAATTTCATTGTTTCTTCAAATCATTGGCTGAGTATGCCAGCCAATGTGTAGCAGCTGAAGAAACATTTTATTGTGTGGATAGACATCAGCATTCTGATTATGTTACACCACTAATGCTGATGTAGTGTGGCACAGACAAACTTGACCTGGCTTTTAAACAGTCAGGTCAGGTCCCACTCACGATGTGGCCACGGCAGCACAGAGCTGACACAAGCTGTGGAGATGGACTCTGGCACTTAAACCACACTGAGCCTCATCCTGCTGACACTGCACTGCCAAGCAGCAGCTTCAAGTGACTCAATCTGACTTCAAGTCCCCTTACCCTGCAGTTGCAGCAGTTCAGATACCATCCTGGATAACAAATAGGCCTCACTTGGAATGACACAAGCACCCTGATTGCCAAGAAACTCCCAGGCATTTATCTGCTGCACTTACATCCATGTACAAAGCTTAACCACACTTCACAAGAACAAACAGATGTAACCTGATATGAAAATGTTCAAATCAGAAATCAAATGGTTGTTCTTACACAGTATAAGCAGAACATTCCTGGAAAGCTTTTAAAGAGTAATAGTAGTTATAAAAGAAACTAAATTGCTGATAATATGTTTGTGAAAGATTACATAATAAGGGCAATAACAGCGAAACGGATTTTTTTTAGGAAGTTCTTCTCCAGCCTGTGCTTGTAAATTTTAAGCTTTGGGTAAATTTCACTCTTCTCTAGGAGAGCCTTTGAAGTAAAAAGCAACACTAGCATCCAGTCTGGAGGAATGCATGCTATCATTCATGGTTTTCCTCTACAATTCCAAACCAAAGGGGTTTATTATCCCTCTCCTACCTGTCTTCGTAAGTTTGAGGACGGCACTGGTGCATTCTCTTCAAACTTGGCCAGGAGCTGAGTTGCCATGGACTTGACTTTGTTCTGGTTCCCAATGGCAGCATCAATTCTCCTCTCTGTCAGGGCACTCACCAGTGTGGGCCTTTCTTCTCTGTAGCTTCGTGGGAGGTCCTCCTAACAGTCAGTGACATCAAAATTCAACAAGATGCAACCAGATCATCTTTTCCTTTCTACCCCTTTGCTGTGAAAAGTCACTTATGCTATAGATAACAAATCTCTTAGCCTCACTTGAAATCTGATTTTAATTTCCTTTGGCGAATCATCAAATGTTCTGTTAAACTTTACTTCTCTTTTCCACCTTATTTGATACACTTACCTACCAAAAAGACCTCAGCTGAAACACCCCTGTGAAGCCCCTGACATAAACCAAAGGCCCATCTTCAAACAATAAACCCAGAGCACTGAATTTTAATCCACCTGCACCCATCTGGCTACAAACACTGAGTTTGAAAGACTAAGGGGCATACTGGAAATGTATGCTTTTTGCACAAACCAAGGTTAAAGTTTAAATATGCATCAAACTTCTGATAATACCACATGACATTACTAAGAAGTATTGAGTGTTGATGTCTTCATCATATCAGAGTAATTTGCAATAAAAACAGAACATCAGGGAACTGCAACATTCCATTTGTTATGTAGTATTCTTTCATGAACATTAGTAAAATATTTGCAGTAAAGATACCATGAAAATGTAACCTCTGAGGAAGAATTAAATTTTATCTAAAAAATCCTACATAAACCCACCCTGCCTGGATATAAAAAAAAATGAAAGAACTGGAGTGGGAAAAAGGTACCTACCATTTATTTTGCTCCCTGACACCTCTCACTGTAATACTTACATCCTCAGATTGGCTGGTTTTTCTCCTCTTTCCTGCACCATCCAGTTCCTTTTCTTTTTTGTCCTGAAAACAGAAGGAGTAGGGGAAAGGAAACAAAATGAACTCTCATACCTCTCCAGGCTGAGATAAATGTCATCAGTGCACTTAATCAGTTTAGTTGCAAAGCTTATTTAATTCTCTGTGCTCATTCTCCATTTGTTTAAGAAAAAGTTTTTATCCTAGACACTCCTTAGGAGAGTCTTACCTTCAGTTGGACAATTGCTTTCAAATCATTGAAAACTGAGCAAGCAGCTGTGTTCCAAGAGAAAATAAATGCCCAAACACCACCACAAGGCTAAGATTTTAAGACTGAGAGCGCATACACAGATGCAATTTTGCAGTCACAAATGTCACGTGCTGTCCCACACCAAGAGCTGGTGAACACATGATCTCTGGCACACTAACTGCATTAACAAACACTACCAGCAGTATTTTTAGTGCCACTGCTTGGACAGCAGCCTGGTAACCCCAGGAGCTGCCAGGGCTGTGCCTGCTCACCTTGGGAGTGCGCTTCCGAGAGATGCTCTGGCCCAGTTTGCTGAGGAAGGAGATGGGAGACTTGGTGCTGGCAATCAGGGCAGCCTTTTCTTCTGCATTCAGGTCCAGGCTATCTGTTAGTGAAAACAGGCAGAAAAAGGGAATTCCATGAAGTTCCTTCCTGTGGTGCTGTTATTAAATACACAACTGAAGGACTCACTGATTCCTTTTTGACATAGCAGTCTTTTTCATAAATTCTCTGTACAAAATGTCTAATGTCTAGAATTAACACCTTCCTCAGCTATTCTTCTCATTTTGCACAAAGCAAAAATTCAGAGTTTATAACCACCCATAACAGATACTGTGCTTACTCTATTTACTTTTATATTTAAAGAGCATGATTTAAAGAACATGAATGCCAGTGTTCTTAAAAAAGTCCAGAGTTTTAGAAATAATACATACTATATTTTTTAAAGGCTATTAAACCAAATTTTTCCCCCTCACCAGAGAGATGCATGAGAATTAAGATCATCAGCAATAAAGAGCTGTAACAACATTACCAATATTTAAAGGCTGGCCATATTGATTTGGCTTAGGTAATTACATCTTTCAGTTCTGATCAAGGATGTTTTGAAGATGTTACAAGTGCCCCAAACTGCTTACCACTAGAGGGGATGGTGTCTTTGAACATCTCATAGAACTGTGTGAGGTACATCACCATTGAGAGCTTATCTGGCTCTCCAACAGATGCCATTTCCTTTCCAGTCATAATGGGAGATATCCCAAACTCTTTCTCAGCAATGTCAAAAGCCAGTTGGTTGTTCTTCTCCACATCATGCTCATCCAAGGAATCAAAGTCTCTGCAAAGGACAAAAAGAGGCCTTATACTGAATCAAGTAGAAACCAGTCTTCTGAAAGAACTCAGACATCCATCTCTTTTTTTTTGACACTTGAAATCTTATTTGCCACCAACATGGCAAAGTTGATGCTACTTAATTACAGCAAACTGTGGCTCAAATATATTTTTTAAATTTGTTTGCTCTTCCTAAAAACCTAGACTTTTCTTCTTAAAAGCATTATGCTTTGAAATACATCTCCACTTCCTCTTGTTGGAAGATTGTAGATAAAATCTTCTGTGTGCTTGGAACTAAATTAAATCTTGACTTTTTTGTCCCCTTTTCTCTTGACTGATCCATAGTTTTGTCCTGCTGGCTTTTTCCAAAATTTGTCTAACTATAGAAAAAGCTATAGCTTGTAGAGAGTTACATGAACCACTTTAAAAGCTGTTTGAACTCTCCACAAGCTATAAATATACTAAAGAGTGTAGCTCAGGTTAACTCAAGTACACCAATATAGAAGTAATTCAGTGCATATGGATTGGAATAACTCCACAGTTTTTCAGTGTGTTTTACAGTAGATTATGTCTTCAAGTACAGCTCTAGAATTTACTTTTTCTGATGTCCCTTTGGGAAGTTGGAGACATTTCAGATTAAAGTACCAGACTCTTTGCTACCGTCACTTCTTCCAGCCAGTGTTTTCCCATTTTAGAATCTGAACACTGTTTTACCCAATATATCACTGAAGAGAACACTCTGCCATTCACCCAACCAAGTCACTGTGCAAACAGTAACAACCTCTCTACTTAGGCTGTGGGTCACTACTTCTAGAAAGAGCAGCCTGAAAGACTTCAGAAAGAGTTCCTTTGTTAAACAGGAAATTTAGAAAGGACCGTGCAGAGACTTGTTCACAAGAGATTCAACTGAAGCTATGAACTGTTCCCTTACTCACTTCATACATAAAATCTGTCAGTCAATAATGCTTTCCAGTCAGTACCAATTTGAAGCTTAATTCTGCTAAATCATCCAGAAGGGAAAATGACAACACATTTATTTTCAAATTCATCAGGCTATCATGACCTTCCACTCTTCCAATGAATCACTGGATATTGGTTTCTATTAAGTTTAATTGAATTAATTTCAAGCCATTTCTTAAGTCACAAATGCACTGCCTCCAACTCCCTATTATTAGCTCCAAACAGCACTAACTTCCTGCTCTTCCCCGTTATTTGAAGCAGCCAGTTACTCACATTAAGTCTGGACGGTATCTGTGGATAATGGCACACAAAGCTAAGCCACTTTTCCATGACATTGTGAGATCTGTCACATTAACACCAGCATATCCATCAGTCTGCCTCTGGCACCAGCTGAGCAATTTACTAGAGCGAGCTACAGACTCTGTAAAAAAAATAACACCTTTCAAAATAGAAATGCACAACAGCTCAAATTCTAAATACAACACAAACTCCATGAATCAACAAGCAAAACCTTAATGTAAAAAGCAAGCTCCTTCTACAATGGGTAATGGAAGACAGGATCCTTATTTTCTTTGAAAAACACTATCATATCTATTTTAAATCCAAGAAAGTATTTTTAATTTGCTGAAAAGTAATTATCTAAGTTGTAACTTGCCAGACTTTTCATCCTAGCCATTGTAAAAGAGCCCCAGGAAATATAAAACAGTTGCAAAGGCTTGTTAACGATGATCAAAAGGACATACAGTAGCAATGCTGTCTAAGCCCAGATATACTATTTCTAGAGGAAAAACTGCAAATGTACTTCTGTAACAACTTCTTCTCCCTTGAAAACTTTCCTTTAAAGGCACTGACCTATTCTGACCTTGTCTTACCAGAAGAGCTGATGAGATTACAGCCTAAAGGGACATGGCTGCAGGGCAAAGAGCAGACACTACACAGCTATTCAGCATTGAAAGGGAGGCTTAGCAGCAAAGAGCCACTCTGGGAATCCCAAAACACTCTCTGGGCATCCAAGACAAGGCTGCAAAAGGGAAAGTCTGACATAGCCCTCAGGGGAGAGACAAGTAGACACATCTGAAATGCTTATCACAAAGCATCTAACTCTCAGATAATGCAAGAAAAGTTGAGGTTTCATTTAGTTGAGAGATGAGATGAAGAAAAGGAAAGCAGGAACATGCAAGACTGCACAAGCAATAACTTCTGTTACATTTGTATGAGTCCTGAGTCTACTCTAAGAGTGAACTCAGTCCAGGCTTCTGCACTTGAAGCAAGGATATTGTTAAGAGAGAAAGAAAGTGAAAAGAACTGACTATACAAACAAATATGCTTAGAAAATTAACAGCATTATAAGGCAAGGGAAATTAGGCAAACAAGGAAAAAATTCCCATGCTAATGAAAACTTGAAAAATTGTAAGCTCAGACTGCTGACAAAACAATTGCTGGATACATTTTCTAAATGCAGAGACTGGTTAAATAATACCCTACAGCCCTGCTGCTCTCTAGTTCCTAGTTCTCTAGTTTCTGCACTGATCCAGCTCCAGAATACCAAAAGGAACAGGACAGCAGCCAGGCCTACCATTTCGAGTCAGCTTTGGTGTCCTGGAGTTCACAAAGTTCTCGATCTCCAGGTGAATGTCTTTCAAGTCTCCTGTGTTATACAAGTGGCGTACCTAAAATGACACACAAAAACATTTAAGATGATCAACAACCCATGCACCCAGATACACACAGAAATAACCAGAAGACAATAAGGAGACATCCCAAGGTTTAAAAAGGAAGATAAGTACACGTGGGTGGCAAAAATCTGACCCCAAGAACCTCACAACAGAAAGGATCAGCTCATCAGTGCTGAACAGTCCAGCTGATTCCTGCTGCTCAGGGGATACCAAATTGCAATGACAGACTGCTAGACTGGATTATTTCAAAGAAAATGCACATGCACACATGGAAAACACAAATTTATAGGTTTCCTGTACCATTATATCACAGTTAAAATTATCAAACATTCCTAAAAAGGAATTTATTCAAGTACAAAAGTCTACTCTTGACTGATGCAGCTGCCTTTCACTGCTTCCATGTTATACACACATCACTCTCTGTTCCCAAAACATTGGCAGAGCTTCACCTGAGGGAAGATACTGCAGATTACAAGCACTCATGAGCACCATTTGTGATTTACCTGCTGTGGCCGTAAGAAGTTGACGTTGATATTGGGATATCGGGTGGCAGGATCAATGCTGTAATGGCTGAAGTTTTTACTCACGTTCTCTGGGGTGGTCTGAGGCAGCAGCCTATAAATGCTTTCCCTTGGGAAAATAACACAAAAAAAAAAGTTTGGGGTTTTGTTTTGGTTCGTTTGTTTTGTTTAGGCTTTGTGGTGGTTTGGGGTTTTCGGTTTGTTTTGGCTGGTTTGAGGTTTTGTTCTGTTTTGTTTTTTTTTAAGAGATGTATCACTACTACTATGGCTAAATAAACTCTGGAGAGATAAACATTCAAATCAGAAACCTAACCACTTCAGACACTGCATAGCTAAGAGTCAGCATAAGCGTATTAAAATCTGCACTTTGATACAACTTCAGAATTCCAAAGGAGGGAAGAGAACAATACACTTAGTGAAACTGAAGGGGCTGCTCAGTACAATAAAGACACTGAGACACAGGAGGGGCTCAGGGAGAGGGGCCACCAAGGGGACTGGAGCATTTGCCCTGGGAGGAGAGGCCAAGAGAACTGAGTTTGTTCAGTATGTGGAAGAGAAAGCTCAGGGAATGTCTTACTGCTGTCTGAAGTAGCTGATGGAAAGGTGATGAAGTCTGGCTTCAACACAAGCAACATTATTTTCCTCACTGTTTTTTTAAATTCAAACAAATGGCATTTTAAGTATGAATTGTGGCATTGTGCAATTTTAGAAATTATACTATGGTTCCTGATGGTCAGAAGCTGCAGTTGCTGAAGTTTCAAATAAGACCTACAAACTGCTACTTTTCCTTACTCCATCTTCTAATTACCTGAGTTCTGATCTCCAAGAGAGCACCTTGACTCACCAAAACAACACTCAGGCAAAGCTGATTAAAACATCAAGAACTCAATGCTTCAAAAGAGGCAAGATGCTCTTTGGCTTACATGAAACAAAGTGACCAAGGACAGCATGAAAAATAGCAGGTCACAGCTTCCTTAAAAGGAAATAGTAAAAAGCATTCACAAGATAATACGAGATGGCAAGAACTTTTGTATTTGGTACTTTAAAGGCACCGACATCTTCATTTGGTTTGTCATTAAAGGGCTGGTGACAGTTAGTCAGGCTCATTTTGTCCAGGCAATGTCAATAAGCACCTAAAAAAAAGATTCCTCATCTAATCTTTTAAAACTAGGACCAGCAATAGCAACACTTCTTATTCCTCCATATACTTCAGTTTATCGACTCCTTTGAAATCTTTTTTCTTCAATTGAATTGTATGCCTCAAGCATTCTCTAAAAACAGCGAGGGTCTGTATGTCCCATTCTGTCTACATATTTGTACTAAAAGAAACTGGAATGAAAGATGAGATGTTGGAGGACTGGATTAGAACTGTAAATGTATTCACTTTCTCCCTTACCTCTCTGCAAGAACTTCCAAAGGACTAGCTCCGAGCGACCAACTTCGTACCATCCAAGCAGAATCCATGGCAGCCAAAAATCCCCTGGCTATTCCAGTTCCCATTGGCCAAAACGGCTGGTATTATAGGTTGCCAAAAAAAAAACCAAAACAGAGAAAGGAAAAGCATCACTTAGGGAAAATTTTAAAGAAATATCAAGTATATATTCAGCCAGTAATTTGCTGGGAAATTATAACTCAGTAATTAGCTTCAAGCTCCACTCCCACAGGGTTAGAGGAAACCAGATGTACGGTGAACAGCTCATGAGCTCTCCCAAAGCCAATGTCTCTCTACTTCCAACAATAATTCATAGCCTGGAGTGCCTTAACAGCTTCTCTTCAAGACAGTACTTCTTAACCAACTACAAAATGCTAATTACTAGCAGGCCTACAGTAGGTTCTGTAGAGAGTCAACTCATCCCAACAAGTAGCAGATGGAACAGACAGAACTTCAGAAAAAGCTCTGCACACGTTTTCTTCAGCGCCATCATTACCATGCTAAAAATTCTGTTTTCCCAACACTCCCACCCTTCCTTCGAACCTCCCACTTTATTCTATCCCAAACAGCAGCTTTCCCTGCAGTCCCCCTGTGTCAGGCAGCACACATTTCAGGGATGGGTGCTCATTCAGAGCTGACAGCCCAGCAGATGAACACAAACCTCGAGGAGGCTGTCCCCGACCAGCGCCACGAGGAGCTGGTGGCCGTTCTGCTCGCGCACCAGCGCCGCGTTCTCGGAGGCGTACATGCACGTGAAGTCAAACATGGCCACGTCGGGCTGCCCGTAGTGGTTGATGGCAAAGTCCAGCGAGGGCAGCTGCTGGTTAGTGGAGAAATCTGCTGCTTCCCTGGCGTAGTTAAGCAAAGCCTCCTGGTCCACGTTCTCCCGGGAGAGCAAGACCTCCGTGTCGGCGTGGTCCTGCCAAAACCAGCAAAGTTAAAGTGCCGTGGTCAAACCCACAAGTTTATTTTTAAGATTGGTGTATATGGTAGCTGGCATTAAAATTCTGACAAATCCACTCATACAAATTTGCCTGCTAGTTTCTTTCATTCCTAGCTGTGTTAATGCTTCCAGGAGAAAATCTATAAATCTTTTATTGCAAACAGTGATCGGTCCTGCTTGCATTTCTGACTGTGAAAAGGCTAAGAAACTTTTGAGCACTTTTCATTCCTATAAAATGAGGGAAGCTCAACTAAGCTATCAAATGTTCTTTCAGTATATTTTATCTTAGCATGAACAAAACTTCCAAGGGAGACAAATTTGAAGAGGACAGGTTTTGTAACACTTGTCTGATGGTTTAAAATACTTCAGAAGGGCATTCATTAACTGCCCTTTGGAACACAATTACATTCATGTTCTAAAATAACAACTGTATAAAACCCTATGTGATGGAGGAAAAGCACATTTTCCTACTTTCACCTTAACAAAAGTAAATTGTCAGCACAATTTTAGCTTACAGAGAAGACAGGAGAAATTAATACCCACATGCCGTATCACTCCTTTATCCAGCAAGCTCTGCTTTTTGGCAGTCATGACAAAGTAGTGTGTATCATCTTTGTAGTAGACAATGTTCTCCAAGTCAATGCCTTGTGATAGAACAAAACACATGGTAGTGAAGGAACAAGTTAGGACTTATGCGCAACAAAAGTTCTACCAGAAGAAAGTAAATTGACACTGCAGGGTTAGAGTAAGTCAGAGAGAATGCCAAGCAACTTTCTCCCATGCTCTGGGTGACTTTAAAATCTGAATTGTCAACAAAACCACAGACAGCACATTTCACCTGCATAAAGCTACCTCTTAAAAAATCCATTTATCATCACTCTAAGGTTTGCATTCAGATGTGGAGTGCTAAAAGCAGAACTCTGGATTCAGGATCTCTTCCCACTTAGGGCTGTGATTTCCTGAAAACCTTAAGTAAATTCTCCATAACTGAATGACACACATCTGTTTTGTACAGCAGAACAGCTGCAGAAACAGGGAAGTCAGATTTCAGAGGCAGCAAAGGACTGACTGCCTTGCTTGTTCCTTGATTAAACACAAATCTGAGCCGCAAAGTCGCAACAATAAAGACAAAGAGTTTTCACTGGAAATGTGTCAAGCGCTGGCAAACCTGTGGCGTCTCGGAGATCCTGGAAGAACTTCTGGTTGAAGATGAAGGCCACACCGCTGATCTCTTCGACTTTGGCTTCAGCCGTGGTGTTGCGGTTGATGAAGTTCGCCGTGATGGCGATCGCGAGTTTACCGCGGAATTCTTTCCGCCGAAACCCTACGGGAAGGATGAAGTTGCAACGCTGAAAACCAGACACACCTTCAGAGAAGGCTCAGTGTGCCACAGACAGGTGCTTTACTCACAAAGCAAAGAGAGAGAAGGGAATTGATGAGGTACAAACTCCTCCCACAGAGGAAAGAGCAATTGCTTCATCAGAAAAGTTAAGTGTTGTTTAGAGAAAAAGCTCCCCACCACCCCCTCTCTCACCTCTGTTCCCAAAGCTGAAATTTCCATTAAAAAATACTAATATGGCATTCTCTGCTCCACAGAATAATATTCAACACATCAGTCTCTACCCCCAAGGGCAAGAGTGACAACACTACTCAACTAAAGAAAAAATGTAGGAAAAATTATCCAGATCAAAACCCCTTATGTCTTTGTTAGTTTAGAGGAAAAAAACGAAGACCACCCACGTCGTTGTGACAAATAGATTTTTACATGGACTTTTAACCTTCCTACCATTTGTCAAGTGTCTTTCCAGATGTTGATTGTCATGTTAAAGGCCACTTTTGTTGTATCAAATTTAAGAATAAGTTTTGGAGGTGAATTGGACACATCATTACCTTCTAAGGTGTTTCTCCTGCCATCCCCTCCAATGATTACTTCAAACTCATACTCAGACACTGGATGGGTTTTGGGGTGGACCAAAGCACGCCAACCTATTCCTGTAGAGAGACTCCAAGTTAATGACAATATAAATGGCAATAATAATAGAAATAAAATAGATAAAACCAGTTCTTACTATCAATAAATCTTTCAACACATGATCAGTCAAGAAACCCTGCAGGAACAACTACATTGATGATAGGGCTATTCCTGAACTGTGCAGCAATTCCACATGAATCAGAGGCAGATACAGCTTTGCTAAAACTCCTCTAATTCCTTTAACGGCCACTACAAATTGTCTACTACCTATACAATTAATAAAAGGCCAAAAAATTTATAAGCTACATCTCCTGTGGTGATCAGAGAACAGGTTTCACAGTGATACTAAAAGCAAAACAAGGCTCATTCACCAATATAAAATATCCTCAGTGAATGCAAAGAAAGGAGTTCTCTCAAAATGTTATCTGAGTGTTATGTAATAGGCTTAAGTATTTTAGAAGCAATTACAATTTACCATGACTTGGTCTATTTCTATGTAGGCCTTCTGGTGACTTTGTTACATACAGCAACTAATTTGGATTTGTCGCTAGAAAAAACAAATCCTACTAAATATCCAAGCAAAAATGGATTAGTAACTTTTCTTATTAATGGAGCACGAGGAAAGGACTTAATGTCACAAGCAGAGTTAAGGAGGAGGAGCCTGTGTATCCTACCACAGCTTCCCCCCTCTCTACTGGCCATTTCAGTGCTACTTGCTTTCATTCTCCTGGTCCTCTGGAGGGTAAACAAGCCCCCGAAACTCCACGTTGACATGGATCTCTATTCCCAAGATCAAGGCAACCTTCAAAAGGATCAGCTGGAGCTGACGGATACCTGCAAAAAGAGGCAGATGATAAAGAAATAGAAGAAAAAGGAAAGAGCACAAGTGCCCATGTGTGACATTACTGATACCCTGACTTAAAGGCCAGCTGCAACTTTCTTCTTCCCCACGGTGCTCACAGCACATCATCCAGGCACCACTGGTGTGTGGTATTACAGCATGCTAAGAAAATTACACACAGCTGAAACCCCAGCCCTTTTCAAAGCATAAAAAGTAATTCTTGAATGTCTCAGTCCCCTAATCAGCAACAAGGGAAACAACCAGGACATGAAATGCAGGAGAAGGAGGGAAGAAAGCACAGGCAGGACTGCACTTGTCACAGATGGCAGAGCCACTGGATCAGCCTGGCTGTAATACTGACCTGAACCTCCATCCCAACACCTCTGGGTTAGTGAGGGCATAGGAAGCTCCTCACCACCTCTTTCCTCTTCAGGTAACTTTGGCAATGAAAATTACAGTGTGCAAACTCAATTATTTTGAAGGAAAACACCTTACTGTTGTATTTCAGATACTGAAATGAAAAAATCCTTCACCTAAACACTGAATTTTAGCTGTGCTGATACACCAAAAAAGACAAAATGCATGAAGACTGGAAGAATAAAAATGAAAGGAAATTAGAAGGGAAAAGCAATCTGCCAAACTGAAGTTACGAAGATCTTCCATTTTTATGATTTGTTGCTAAATTAAAAAAAAGAGAGAACAAAGACTGGTGGGTATAACCTGGCTGTGCCATGTACAGTCAATTTTGGGGAAAAAAAAAAGAAAAGAAAAATAACTCCTAGCTCCACCAAAGCATTCAGCTTTCAAAGAAGATTGATTTAACAGGACTTAAAAATCATCAAGATTATTCTCAATTGTAACACATAAACATCTATTTAATCAACATGCATCTTCATCACTCTTCTGAAAATTAACAAAGCTAAAAGGGTTCCTCCTTCCTCCAGACAGGAATTCACAAGAATGATCAAAAGCACGCATTCATTTTTTCTTTACAAGTTGCTCAAGAGAAACAGAATAATGTGGCAGCTGCAGGAATGCATCAGCAAAAACCAGAAAAACTATCCATCAAAAGAAAAAAAAAGTTTGAGCTTTAAGTGTACTTTTCAGTGTAGGAAGAAGCTCTGCCTTAGGAATGTCTAAGAGACAACAGATAAACACTGCATGTTTTGATCTCATGACTAGCCCAGAACACACCATGCAAAGGCTGAATTGTACCGTAACAACTTGAGAGCAGGGACTGGTGCAGGCTGAATTTTCATCACCCCACACCATCCTCACCTTCTTCCCCCCAGGAAAGAAGAACTTACTGATATGATCTATGGATCCTGCACAGAATTTTCCGTAGAACTTTTTGGCGCCCAGGCCCCTGAGGTCGTGGATGGTGAAGGGCCAGAGGTGCAGCACGTTGTTGCGGGAGAAGGCGTCCCTCTTCTCGATCACCACCACCTTGGCTCCCAGGAACGACAGGTCGATGGCTGTACGAAGGCCACAGGGTCCAGCCCCAATGATCAGACACTGCAAAACAGCCAGCACAAAGTAACTGGATAGTCCTTGGAGGAAATGGATATTTCTGGAGCAGCTTCCGAGCACCCCACGGCTCTTAGGAATAAGTGCTCTTTGTCTGAAACATAAGCTGAAATTTCACATCGGTCTTTCTATTTCTACCTGCCAAGTTCTGCCATTGCTAAGGTTAAAGCAGTAACCATGACTTGAAAATGAAGTATATTGCAGAGCAGTGAAAACATGCAGGGAGCAGGCAAGTAAAACTTTGTGCTCGTAACCATTGCTCTAAGAAGAGCTGCCAAGTCATACTCTCCAAGCTGTGTAACTACCTGCAGAACAGCAATATTTCTGAAGGTTCCTCCCTCCCACATTCCATTTTTTTCTTTAAAAAAAACCAAAACAAAAAACCAAAACAACCCCCAAAAAACAAAAACAAAACCACTGACAAGTTTTCCTCTCATCTTCCAAACCTTGAGCTGCCTTCCTTAAGAATATCTTCAGTAGCATTGCAACAGCTACAGCAGATAAACACAAGATACTAATGTTTTTATAAACACCATCATTTAAAATAACAGAATAACACAGAGCAGCCAAGTCAGAGCACTCTAACATGATTTTGTGGGTGCTTTGGTGCTTCTACTACTGCAGCAAAGGAGACTTCAGGGAAGCAAACATCACATAAACACAAACTTTGTGTGACCAGACAAATCTCTCCAACCTAACCTTTGTCATATGAAAGGTCTTTCACCTTCTCTTATCTTTCTCCACTCTACTCACAAACACCATCAGATGCTAATAAACAACTTGAGAATGTAAAATACGTGCATGTCTGGTGTTGAAGTACCTTCTGAAAACAGAATGATGCAGCAAAATACTTTCAGATTAAAAAGCCAAGATAGTCAGGAGGTACTTCTTACCCACAGAAACAGAGGTCCACAGGGAAAGTGTTGGTATGTGCAGTCACATAAAAACAGTACACAGTCCATTCCATCATATCATTATTGCACTTTGACTTCTACCAAGTAAACCAGAGACACGGAATAAAGACCTTGTTACAGAGGTGGCTGCTGCTGCTGCCATGTGATTCTTTTCCAGATCCTTATGGCTGCACAAGAAAGCTCTTTGAGAAACGCTTAAGTATGCCAAAATTTAACCATGAGACAGTGTTCTGATAAACAGCCAATCCCAAGAAGCAAAACTTTGTGTTCAGTGATCATCCCCATCTGACAATTTTTACAGGCTGCCACATTCTCACCACTTATTCACTGGGGCATAAACTCTACAAGCACCATGAAACTGCAAACGTAAAGCTTGCATGATGCAAAACCAGTACAAGTTACAGCAGTGATGGCATAACTATTGACATGCAAATTCCACGTAAGACTACTGAGTAAGATAAGAAGCCACAGAAATCTGAGGGCAGAGATCTGAGTCTAGAGGAAAGGGAAGGGAATAATAACCACTGCCTCTTTAGTGGCCTCAGGAACCTGAAAGCATTTGGGACAAAAGGCACACCCAACCTCTGAGCTAATAAATACCTAAACAAAATTGTATACTGAACAGGTGTCCATCTTGCAATTTGATATAAGGGATCCTCAATAAGGATCTACTATATTCTTCCAATTGAATATTGCTTTCTTTCTAGGTAAGTGTAACTCCCAAACACCACCTTGTCTTTCTTTTTTTAAACTTTTCAGAAAATTAGCTCAGCATATCATACTTATCCAGGTAATATTTTTACTTGGCTGACAACTACAATCTTCAAAGAGCCTGGATTTCAATAAGCAACAAGAACACACTGAATTGGGTGACTTCCATTCTTTGACAAATTTCCACATATAAAATATTTATGATGGAGTACACGACAGCAAAGGAATTGTACTAAAATCAGACTATTCAAACTCAGGTTTCATGAAATTATAAACTAGTTGCCTAGTAATTTTGTCACAGGAACTTAAAAGGTTTTTTTCCTCTCTATCCTTCCTCCCTGCCCTCGTAGTAGGATGTGGTTAAAAGCATTTAGGTTATGTTTAGGATTCTAGATGCTCTGAATGTAGAATACTCAAGTAATTTATGATCAAAGTTGACTCTTTATTAATACCATTGCAATACCATTAAATAATGTTATTATAAAACATAAATTCCAAGCACAACTAAAAATAGAAAAGATTTTTTTTCCACCTCTAATGCTTCTTCCAGTTTCAGATGTCTCATAAAAACCCACCTTCTGATAGTCTCAGTCAGCAGTCACTCCATGACAAGCCAAGTACAGCCAAATAAAGGCAGCTACTGTTATTCCTTGTTCCCTTTCCCTCAGTGACTCCAAGCAATTGCTGCAACTCCCTGCACTGAAGCTGTCTCACCCCTCAAAAACACTCCTTGCTCAAGATCTTTCAGACAGATTAGATTAAGTTTCCAGTAACAATGCCATGGTAATGGAACATCAAATGCAAACTGAAATGCTGTATTCTCTGTATAACCAATGAAGAGAGAGCACCATTTGTAACTATTTACATTTGAACAACCCATCACATCCAAGATGCTTTCATGAACTCTGATTATCTGAATTCTGGTTAGCCTGGATGCTGGCCATGAGCACAAACTGCCCAGCTCCAGGCACAGCACCTCATCCCTGAACAATTTTTAAATGGGCAATTAAGAGCTATCCTACAAAGTATGAAAACTTCAGAACTGGTTTATGTTCAAGTGTACAGAAGCCAGGCTTCCTAAAGAAATTACTGACTTCTGTTCTAACATGGATAAAACTCTAATCTTTATTTTAAATCCTATCATCTCCACAGGCCCACTTAAATTTCTGTACCTTTTAATCAGCAGTTTGAAAATTACATTAAACATTAGGAATATAATGCTAAGTGAGTTAGGAAACATCAAATCAGACATGACTCAGTTCTCAAAAGGCCTCTGCTTTGAACAATTATGATTATCTCTTAGGAACTACATTTAAACATTTTAATGGCAGATACTATTTGGATAGAAAACAAGAAATTAATAGAAATATATATGAAAAGATAAGAGGAATACATAGTGAAATTTAGTTTATAAAATACGTCCACTGCAGTCATTGCCCATGCCCATCATTGTGGTTCTTCACATCAACACCAGCAAGTTCTGATGTTTCTGTTTGAGGTTTCTCAATGAGGGACAAGCCCACATGACATCATGAGCCTCTCTGCTTATCTCACCACCACCCCACCACGTGCTACTCCTACAATCACTCTCTTGATCCCAGTTCTCCAATTCCATTCTCACTGTCTTTAAATTGGCTTTGGTGCATGAAACAGGTTAAGCTTTTGGATGATACAAAACCTCTTCAGTCAAACATCACTCCCAGGATCCACTTTATAACTGTACTTGAAGAGATGTTTTAAAGACATTTGGTTACATTTATTTATTCAAAGCACACGCTTTTCTGATGACTTTTGAGCCTCAGTACTCCTCTGGGTCTCCAGTTATTCTTCCAGAGCACCATCTGAAGGACTCTCATTTCTCTCATTCCTCTCACTGCCAATTCCAGGGGGCTTCACCCATGATCTCATGTGTGATCTTCCTCTAGAAACTGTCTTAGCATCATTTCATTCACAGACACTACTTTAATCAGCTTTGTCATAGCTGTCAATTCACAAAACTTCTCCAACTCAAGAGTTTGTCCAAACTAAAATCTCTGCCTTTCTGACACTTCC
Source organism: Illadopsis cleaveri (assembly GCA_013399915.1). Taxonomy (NCBI): domain Eukaryota; kingdom Metazoa; phylum Chordata; class Aves; order Passeriformes; family Timaliidae; genus Illadopsis; species Illadopsis cleaveri. Next base: position 128,821 of record VXBB01004284.1, read on the forward strand.
TTGTGGCTGCCTAGTTGTTAATTCAAGCCCAATACAACCAAATGGAGTTCTAAGGTCCTTCTGAACTCAGCTCACCACTTCCCATCAATATAAATGTCACATTTGATTTTCTGGATGCCTTTCATAGCTGGGTGTCACCCTCCAGTCACATCTGGTTTTTCGTATGCTCTCACAGTCAACCACTATCCACTTCTCCACCCATTAAATTCCTTCTTTAATGTTTCATCTCTAGTATTGAACCAACCTCTTCCACAGGGTTAACAAATATAGCCAAAGCCTAGATGCAAAAATCATTCTTAGAGCCTATTATTCAAATAAGTTAAAAAATCTCTACATCTTGCTGCCTCCACCTCTTTGTCACAAAAACATAAACCATCTACCTTCATTTCACAGACTTAAACACCCTAGTTCAGTTCAACCCATTATGTTTCATTGAAAATAAGAGCAATTCCTGAATCTAACGAACACCCAAGGGCAATCAATTGTGGAGAAATTTTAGAATTTTTCTCCATGTTGCTCTTAGTGCTTGGAAGGCTTATTCCTAAGCATACACAAAACCAATTACATTTATCTTCTGGTAAATCCTCCGTTTCTTATGTTGCCTGAAAAAACGTAAATTTTAACAGTGGTTGGACTTTTGTTGAAGCTACTGCTCACTGTGACTACCAGCAGTGCCCAATTGTTTGATTTTCAGAGTTTACCAAGTGTTATTATATAAATTCAGTATAAATGCCTCCATCCATATGAAAAAGGCCACAGGAAAGTGAAACAAGATAAACAATTAAGAAATTAATATAACGTTCCAATATTCAGCTGGGGGAAAATATAAGTCCACAGATCTGAAATGACATTGTCTAAACAAGATATATTTGTCCCTCAATTCTATATTGAGGAATTAATCATTAATTCCTCCAATTAAAGTATTTCCTTTTCTCGAAAGGTGACTATTCAAGACAAAGAGCAGCCATCTATTGTCCTCAATGAAAGAGGACAGAATTCTGTTCTAATTTTATCCTATTCTGCACTGTTTGCCTTTTTTGAAAAAAGAAGAGTGCTTGATAATTCACATTTCAATAAATGATAAAAAGAAATGCTTTCAAAATGCACTGTCCAAGGGGTGCAGCACATAAATGCCAGCTCACGACAATTCAGGTTAAAAAAAGAAGTAGAATGCTGTGTGTGTGTGAGTGTTAAAGCAGGAATTCCTGCAGTAAATACCACACATACCAATCTTCTAAAAAGAATTGGTATGAGTTTCCACTGCATATTTTTTCTTTGAACCTAGAATATAAATGATCACTTTCTAAATAATGGGAAACAGTCTGTTTTGCCAAATTGGCAGAAAAGTTCAGTTTTCTTGACAGAGTTATGAGAATTTTCAAATCAAAACTGGAAATTTCCAAACATGCATAATTTGTATCCTTGACTTCAACAACTCACATTCCTGTTACCATCAAAATGCAAAAAGAAGTCAACCAAGATTAAAGGTTTACCAATTAAGATTTTCTAAGCCATCTATCTATAGGACTGATGCCACAAAAACTTACAGTGTAAGAACTTGCTGGCTGCTTCTCCTGAATAAAACACAAACATTCAGGTGGGCAGTCGCATCTGGTGGTGACAAAAGGAATTTCTGATTGCTGATCAAATCCTAAAATTGTGACAACACTCCTGAAACTTCCCTGGGCTTACAGTGACACCAGGCAACATCTTTCTACATCCATTCCTTTTTTCCCTCTGTGTATTCCAGAGGGACTGGGCAATAGCTGCCTGGGCCATGGGGACTGAAGCTCTTACCTTCGTGTTGGCGCATGCTTTCCCCTTCTTGTAGTCCTTGTGGCTGCCTCTCTTATCCAACTTGGCCCACAAGGCTTTGGCTTTCCAGTAATTGAGCTTGGACTTGAGTTTGTGATAGAAGGAACGATAGTCCTTGGGCTTCAGTTCCAGGTAGTCACAGAGCTCCTGGAAAGCCTTCAGAGTCCCCTTGCAGGTGGAAGCCTGGACAAATCTGTCGAAGAGAACATGAGCCTGGTTCACCTTCTCGTTTTTACTTTCCTCCATGCCTCACACGTGGCAGCTGCCCAGGGGGGCAGCTGTGCTCTTCCAGTCTGCCAGATTTCCCGATGTTCTTCCACTGAGCCACTTTCACCTCTGGCTTACAAGCATTATTAACCTATAAGATAAAAAGAAGAAAGTGTAACTGAACCTGCTCTTTCTTTTTCGTTCCAAAATTTTGTCTAAGCCTGCTGAACTGAGAGCCCAGATTCCCAGTCAGTCCCCAGCTGACTGATATCCCAAGGATTTCTAGCCAAGCTGACCGAAGCAGAGACTTCCAGAGTTCACTGAGCCTCACTGCAGGCAGCAGCATACCCCTGTTAAATCACAAAACACTTTACCCTGAGCCAGTGCCTTGGAAGTTTTATCAAAACTCATTCTGCATGAAGAGCAGAGAAGTTACAAGTAAACAGGCAGATGTTACACCATGTCTGGAAGAGGGCAGAGGTTACAAACAGAACAGGCAGACCTACTATGCCCCAGTTACTGTGTAACACCACAGCAAAGGTTATGGGCTGGTCTTAAAAATACTAATGCCAAAAAGCACTTCAACAGTTGGTACTCCATCAGTCAAATAAACTTTGGTGCCCTCATTCTAAAAAGACACATGGCCTCGGTCGTGATAAATAAAGAAGAGAGAGGATGGCATAGCACATGCTGATACAGAGTCCTTGCCAGGACTGGTTTTTGCACAGTGAGGGTTACTGTGACTGTAAAAATAAGTGAAACTTGCTAATAGCAATCCATTTCTTAGGAAAATATGTCAAGACTGAAAAAAAGGAAGCCTGTCTGCGTTGCATCAAGCAGTATAAACATTTCCCTCACCTAAGGCCTATACACATATTTCTGTCAGTAAATGAGCAGTGTAAAAGTGAAATGTGGCTGGTGCATGATCCTTTTAGGATTCCCATACCAATTCCTCTATTCTGTGGTTTTCAACTCCTTTTGACAAGCAGGTCCATACAAAATTTTAAGTGGTAGCTGGGGTCTACTTTATTCTGCTGGGGCAGATCTGCTGTCATGAGCTCTGCTACTCCTTTCTGGGATCCCTCCAAAGCAGGCTGGAAATCTACAGAATTAATTGTTTGGATCACGATAAGAGATTTTGTTTGAAGAATAGATATCTTCTCTTTCTCTCTCTTTTATATAGAATAAACCTTTTTCTTTCTTTTATACATAATACTAAGTACATACACTAGATTGCCCTGCTTGCTGAGAAAGAACAGCTCTGTTTGCCTTCAGATATGAAAGCAGCATGGGAACATATGCACCAACTATGGAAAACACTTCTAAGGTGCTTTTTGCCCTTTGTTTTTTTGCAAAGGGTATTAAGGTGAAAAGGGAAATATGTAGACTCGGATAAAACTTTTTAGATTCTCACCAGCTCTTTTCCTGCTTCCAGCAGACAGGAAGCCAAGTCAAACATTACAGCTCATGTCTCTTCCCCTCCCATATGACAGCTCTCCAGTATTTATTTGAGCACTCCTGCTTTTCAGCCTAACACGGTATTTATTGTTTATGTTTAGAAACAGCAAAGGAAACCTGGAAACCTTTATATACAGCCACAGACTGGTAGTTTTATTTTAAAAATAAAAGTTCCTACAGAAGTCAAAGAGCAACAATGGGTTATAGTGCAGAATGCAATTCCAACTGCATTAGGACAACCACCTTAGAGGACTCAGTACCCATGAAGCTGTTTTCCTAACTGGCTGATGATGATGCCCATGTCCATATCAGTACTGCTCACTAAGCAAATTAGAACTGCTTTTCTTATTTTCCATCTTAACTTCACTGTTGTGAAGCTGGAACATGCTCCAGGCTTGCACCTCAGGGAAACCACTGCACTACTACAGAGGCCTAAGTCATAGAACCCTAAAATGGTTTGGTTTGGAAGGGACCTTAAAGGTCACACAGTTCCAAATATGTCTCTGCCATGGGCAGGGACACCTCCCACTAGGTCAGCTCCATCTAGCTGGTCTTGAGCACTTACAGAGATGGGGCATCCACAGCTTCTCTGGGCAACCTGTGCAGGGACTCACCACCCCCACAGTAAAGAACTTCTCCCCAATATTCAACCTAAACCTGCCCTATAACAGTTTGAAGCCATTCCCCCTTGTCCTTGTAACAAGTCCCTCTCCACCTCTCTTCTGGCCCCACCAGGTACTGAAGGTCTGCGTCTCCCCTTTTGTTCTCAAGAATATTATAATGCACTCCAACAAAACACCTCTAACACTGAAGGAGTAATTTCAGTGTCTCTGTCATACAAACACAATAAAATACCTACAGTCTAAAGTCACATGCCTCATTAATCAGCACAACATTCCAAGCTGAATACTCTCATGTTCCCCCCACTTCTCACACCCCCACTCTACCATCCAAACACTCATTTCACACCAGTGCTTTGGATGACTGAGACTTCTACAGAAAAAGCAATAGAAGTTACATGACCTAAATTAAGTGGAGTCACAATTTAGGTCTGTTAGTCCACATTCACACCCAGATGTAAGGACAGCACAGGGATCATTTCTTACTCTTGCTTCTCCTGTAGTTTTTCACCAAGGAGGTGAAGCACCATCGGTTTTGCACTGCTCAAAGACCCCAAAGTTAAAACCCAACCCCCTTTCACTCTAGGAACTTACTGCTGTGTGTCCGAGGTTTGCCAAACCTGAAGAAAGCGGGTCATCTGAGCCAGCACATTCCAAGGGGCACCTCAGCACAGCAGCTCTGCCAAAAATCCCGTTTCACACAGCCTGGGAAATCAGTTATGCCCACAGGTGAAACACTGAGGCTTCAGTCACCACATTAGGTCACTCCCTAGAACTCTGCATTCCTGATGTAAACACCCCGAGCTCTTGGAACCCATGAGCAACACGTCAGAGAACAGGGAAATTACAGGAGGAAAGCAGAGGCAGGCAAGAATTATTTGCCAGGTTTCCAGGGTACTTGTGTGCCTCGCTGGCTGCTCTGCAAGCCTGCAGTATCCTGCATGTTTTGTCTGGAGGCAGCTGATTGCTGACTCAGATGCTCTGTGAATTCCTTGGCTGCGGCGTTGGGCGAGAAAGACAAAGCCCGTGGAAAAACGCGTGCAAGAACAGTGTTCACGTTGCTATTTACAATAATAGCAGGAGGTTGTCACTGACTCATGGCTCCAAGTACCCTCAGGATCTCCAGTACTCGCCCAGGACAAAAGAAACCCATGGAAAACATAAGAGATGCAGGCAGTGAATAATTCCAGGTGGTGGCTCCTTCCCACAGTCACCACAGATGCAGGAATATGAATATTTTATCAAATGCATACACAAGAAAGAAAGCCCAGTGCCCTACTTCTGCCAAAGGCAAGAGATAAGAGGAGATTTTGCAAATCCTACACATAATGAATTTGGTTGTACAAATTGAAGTTCTGCAGCAAGTGTTGCAAATGCAGGGCTTTTATATTTCAGGCAAATAAACTCCCATTATATGAGTCACCACCCTCTCTACATTTCCATCCTAATTTTGTTCAAAGTGTTCATTCAAGCAATGACTTGCGCCCAGGAAAAAAAAAATACTATGGGAATGTATTTTTCAGCCATCTCGGGTTTTTTCCATCAGAAACTATTGGGTTAATTCCATCTACATTCACAGCTTGTTCTCTCTAGCCTAAAACCAGGAGTGACTAAAACATTTGCCAAAGTAACTGCCCAGCTGCACTCCAGAACGCTGAGTTTCTCTGAGCACAATGTAAATGCTTCCTTACACTTGAGTTATTTCACAGCCAGGCAAACACCACAGATGCACCCTGGACAGACAAGGCTCTGAGAAGTCAGGCAGTGAGAAGAGGAGGTAATATCGTATGGAATTTGAAAGCAAACTGGTCCATTATCATAAAACTACTTTCCCTATGCCCCTGCCTCCCTTTCATGGCCCCTTTCTGCAGCTTGTGCCTAAGCAAGACTCAGTAACATGTTCTGGAAACTCGAGATTACTGCAGTAGTCAGGCAGCCAGGAAACACTTGCAACTTGGCTAGCAATAGCCTAAGCACAGATTATAGTTAAGCTTATGCTACAGACAGTGGGGACACCTATTTTTGTCTCTCTCCTCCATCCAGCCTCCAGTTTTCTTGTAGGAAACCAATTACCTTTGAGAATCTTATTCCTCCTTGAATCTGGATGAAATTGTTCAAAAGTTATTAAGGATGAACTGAAGAGCAGATGAACAAATGGCTCAAGCCCGTAAGCCTCCCTTCTTTAGGAAGCCACACACGAAAAAATCTTTATTCCAACAAATGAAAAAGCTCTCTTTTAATTTCCAAGATTTAATTTCTTTTACTTTTAGCTAAAACTGAAAAAAAAAATGGATTTTCTACAATATGTTCATGACTTTCTAAGTGATCACAGGTATCAAAATGTGCAGCTTTAGGGCAGTGGTAAGACTGTGGAACAGATGGCAAAAAGAGGACAATTTCGACAAGAAAAGCTACAGCCAAAACTGGCAACTATTTTAGCTCCATATCATGCAGACCAAGAAGGGGAAAGCAGGAGGACAAAGGCGTGGTTGCCATTGTTTGCAGCTTCCCTTCTACACCAGATGGAAAAGGGGCACGTCACCACTGTCCACAGAGTGTTTTAAGATGGGATTTAATCTGTTCTC
>VXBB01004284.1:135794-175465 GCA_013399915.1 Illadopsis cleaveri
AAAGACTCCTAAAATTACCAGAATGACACTTCACTAAACTTTATTTCTTTGACTTCAAATGGGGATAAAACAAATTGGTTGCCTTAGCACAGCAAGACATACCAGCTTTTGACACCACACAGGACATGGACCCATTCATCTTCCCAAGCCAACATGTTGTGTATGCCACAAGAAATATCAGCTTTTTTGAGAAAAGCTTTACTGAACATTAAGAGAAGAAGAACACTGTTCTGCCCCAATTAGACATTAAGACTAGAGGCAACAAAAACACTTTAACAACCTCTGCAGCCCAGGGAGCCAAGTCCTCTGAGGCCTCCAGATTATGCTGGTGCACTGATCACCCCAAACCATTCCATGGCACAGAGAGAAAACAAATAGAGCCTGTGTTCATATTTTGAAAAAAAAAATCACATAAAAGAAATTCTCTAATGAAACTCACATGAACACATTTGGAAAAATTTATATAAGTGAAAGCTTCTATCTGCCAGAACCTAGCACCAAAACACAGACTGCAATGATCACAAAAGTGATCACAATGGAGAAAAGATAATCAACAGGAACAAAGAGACAGACAGAACCACAGGTCTGCAAGTGACAAGAGGATAAAAATCTTTACTGAGCATGTGAAATGATTCAGAGACCCAAAGAAAATGAAAAGGTCCAGCACCCTCTGTAGTATGTGCTTGTCTTCTCTTAGGTGCACTTCCCTCCACTAACTGTGCTTCAGTTCTCCTTCTCATTAATCAGCCAGGGAAGGGAACAAAGCCAGTGAAGGCTCTGAAGCACAAATCATCCGAGGAACACTTGAGGGAGCTGGGATTGTTCAGCCTGGAGAAGAGGAAGCTCAGGATTGACCTTATCACTTTCTACAACCCCCTGAAAGGAGGGTGTAGCCAGGTAGGAGTCAGCCTCTTGTCCAGGGAACAAGTGACAGGACAAGAGCACAGTCTTCAGCTGTGCCAGAGGAGGTTCAGACTGGGTATCAGGAGGAATTTCTTCAGTGAAAGGGTGGTCAGGCACTGGGACAGCCTGCCCAGGGAGGTGGTGGAGCCACCATCCCTGGAGGTGTTTAAGGAAAAACTGGAGGTGGCACTTGGTGCCGTGGTGTAGGTGACACAGTGGAGTTCAGTCACAGATTGCATTGGTGATCTCAGAGGTCTTTTCCAACTTAATTGATTCTGTAATTCCCCCTTATAGATTACTTATTACCTAGAGTCACAGGATCCACACGAGGCTGAATTTACCAAGGCCCCCTTCATTTGCATCAATCATTAAGAGAAATATTTAGCACTTCAGAAGCAAGCTCCAAGACTGGCCATTTGTGCCAGCATTTATTTTAATCACAGCAGATCGATGCCTAGACTTTCAACTCCAGGGCTCACCCCTCCATGGTTTGGCAAATCCAGACTCTCACAAAACAAATATTCCAGTTACAGACAGTAAAAAATGGACATGGGGAAGCAAGTTTTATTTGTGCTGCTTCCAACTCTCAGCTGTAATGGGTGTGGAAAAGAGGCAGGCACTTCCTGAAAGGAAGTGGTGGACGACAAGGGAGTTAGAAAACAGGATTAGAAGATTCCTAATNCTGGAGGTGGCACTTAGGGCCGTGGTGTAGGTGACACAGGGGAGTTCGGTCACAGATTGCATTGGTGATCTCAGAGGTCTTTTCCAACTTAATTGATTCTGTAATTCCCCCTTATAGATTACTTATTACCTAGAGTCACAGGATCCACACGAGGGTGAATTTACCAAGGCCTCCTTCATTTGCATCAATCATTAAGAGAAATATTTAGCACTTCAGAAGCAAGCTCCAAGACTGGCCATTTGTGCCAGCATTTATTTTAATCACAGCAGATCGATGCCTAGACTTTCAACTCCAGGGCTCACCCCTCCATGGTTTGGCAAATCCAGACTCTCACAAAACAAATATTCCAGTTACAGACAGTAAAAAATGGACATGGGGAAGCAAGTTTTATTTGTGCTGCTTCCAACTCTCAGCTGTAATGGGTGTGGAAAAGAGGCAGGCACTTCCTGAAAGGAAGTGGTGGACGACAAGGGAGTTAGAAAACAGGATTAGAAGATTCCTAATTTCACCATTTTTACACAGTCAGCTAGGTTTGGCATCACAAATCCCCTGCACAGAGCAGTTAAAACAGATTACAGGTTATTTAGTGGATGTATAACCATTTTCTGTGGAAGAAGACTGATTAGAGAAAGCAGAGGAAGTTCAAAATTTTGGAATCTTCTTCCCTATACACATCTTGCAAGACTCTTTTGGGAGCCAAGAAATTTAAGTAAATAGACATTTGAATAAAAGAGTTGTAAAGATTTCTCCAACCCACAAACCACCATTTAGAGACTGTTGAACTTTAAAAAGAAAACAAATCCCAAGCTTTATTCTAGGACAAGTTCAGGAAGGGCTGGGATCATGCTATAACCCATGGGTGCAACTTTAGCCTGTATAACCACATAAAAGATACATGCAGAATAAAAAAAAAAACCCAAAACACCTAAAAAATCAGACTATAAACTCAGACCTCGAGAACTGTCACCTCCTTTTCCTTAACGAGAAAAGTCCAACCAGGAACAGCATCTCAAAGACTCCCCTGCAGATGGGATCACTGGTGATTTGTCACTCTGTTCCCAACTATTCCATCACCAACCTGCCCATGCATGGCCAACAAGACCTGAGCTCCCTCAGAGCAGGCTGACACCCTTGAGCTTCACTGCTGCCAAAGAAAACCCCACAGTGTGTTTATAACCACCCACAGGTGTATCCTGCTCCTGTAACTCAAACCACTGCCCAGCCTTCCCTTCTCCTTCCAAGTTATGCACAAGAACATGTGCTCTGCAGTGTGTCTGCACACCTAAAATCAGAAATGGCAACGACAACAAGACTCCATCTAGGTTAGATCAGGCTGTTTCTGAACACCCAGGCTTCACAGCCATGTACTGTCCTCCCACCTCAGGCACTACATTAGACCTTAATATGCAATTAAGCAATTTCATTTTGTTTTGCAGAGGTGGAGAATTACACACCTCAGCAAGAGCACCACTGACTGAGCAGAGTCTGAACATGGCACCAAGCAGGATTTGAAAGGAACCAGAAGGAGACTACTCTCCATCACAGCCCATCTTTTTGGTCAGATTCACTATGCAGTTACACCTCATTTTTAGAGTACTCTAAAGGCCTGAGGCTTCTAGATAACAGGGGAGATACTGAACAGGTTCAATGGACACAATGTTACATCCCAATGTGTCACAGGAAGAAAACACACCCACGCATTAATCCTATAAATTCTATTTCATAATATAGATCATTTGGTTGAGGTCTATTCCACATATCCCAAAAACCTCCTCTATGACCTCTCCCAGGTTGCCTTCCTGCAGACATGACTTTATTTTGAGAGGGAAAGAAAGTAAGTCTTTATCCCATCCTTTCCTCAAAATACTCTTACTATGCTTACATTTTGGAGTTCTTGATAGTATGCTAAACTTAGTTTAGTATTAACCCTCAATAAATTTACTCACATAAATCTTTCATCTTTCCAAGATAAGAATACCAACCCTTTGCACCCTGGCATGCTCCACAATGCTCAGTAAGGATAAGTATTTTGAAAAGCAAAGCAAAATCCAAACTTTAGCAACTAACAAACTGTGAGACCATCAAATGACAACTGCTGAAATCTAGCGACTTAAAGAAAGTTTGTCTCTGTTACACAATCTGCTGTGTCTAATGCTTCCCCATCATTCATTTTCCTCATGGGTACAAGGAAAGCTTTTACCAGGAGACAGGAATGTATTGTTGGCAAATAACCAGCTCAACATTTTGGCTCAATCCTGACAAACAGACAGAATAAAGAGTTTGCATTTCCTCACGCTACAAAATATACCAGAATCTTGAAAAGTAATCAAAACTGCAGGCAGAAAACGGCAAAACCAAAACTCCCAACATCAAACTTCCAAATTCAGCTCTGGAGATCAGAAAATACCAATTGCACATATTGTTACATGGGTTATAAATAGTAACCAGGCAGCACCTTCCCCACTTGGCCGGACATTTGACTCTCAGTAAACACTGAGCAGTCTCAATTGCCCTGATAGCCATTTCCCTGCAGCCCTGGAACCCGCAGGATGCCTCTCTCAGCAAAGCCCATGCCAAGCTCAGCGTCTGGAGCAAACAAAAATGTTAGGAAATCAGTTAAGAGGAAAGAGGTGGAGGAGGTTCTGAGATTTACTCTCTTCACCCTGAGGCTTTGGCAAGCAGCTCCTGGAGGAAGATGGCAGTCATCACTTCCAGAGGCAGACATCACCAGGCTCCTCAAATACAGCTGCACTGGTGGGGACATGAAAAGACTTGGTAGGAATTAGTCAGAGATTAAATCCCACCTAAGTGTAAAGATGCCATCGGCAGAATTTGTTCCTAGTAGTGAGGACACATCTCTCTTTGCCTTTCATCCTCAAGGACTGTTCTGTCTAGTCTTTTTAATTCCATCCTCCTTTGAATAAAGGCCATTCCTCTGCAAGGATATCTGGGGGTCTGAGGCAGAGAGCTGGAAGGTTCAGCTGAGGATACCTGGCAGAGAAAGCAGCCCTGTGAGGGGCACGAGCATTCCCTTTGCTTAATGCATGTCTGAGAGCCCTCACCAAAGGAAATACGAGCATTTTTAGTGCAATACATCTGTTTTAGTGCAACACATCTTTGTTAACAGGCAAAGCTCACCATGCTCACAGCCTGTGTTGTGAAACGATGACTGCCCAGCAGGGTTTGACAGGACTGAGGCACTGCTTTGCTCCTGGCCAGGATCTGCCCCGTAGGGCAGTCCAGCATTTCCACTGGCAGATGATTCAGTTCTGGACCTTGGACTCCAACTGCGTCATTTCCATAATCTCTTATTCCACAACAGCCTGTATTTGAGCACCAGCCAGAATGACCCTTTTCCAAAATGCTTTTAATGCAGCAAGAAGGAGCACAAGAGACTGTGGGTCATTTGTGACTTTCTCGGTGACAACATCAACAGGCTGCTGCTGGCAAATCTGGGAAAGAAAAACACTGAAATTAAGAACTATTTTCTTCAACTTCATTCAAGTTCTGCTTTCAGAACAGACTGGTAGCAGAGCAGAGCTCTGTAAACTGGGAATGACCAAGAGTGGTGGCAGCACCACGGCATGACAGTAGCTGCTTTCCTGGAAATCCCATATGCTGCTCCTGGAGAGCATTAACTGCACAGAACCTGAGGCCTTCAACATCTGAAAATTACCCTCTGTCTAGTTGTTCACTGGTAATAAACAATTTAATATCCATATATTTACTATTAATTTATGCTAACAGAAACAATTGTTGCTATAAAGAAAGCTTAGTTTGCTTCAATTTGAGGACTGAAATGTAAAGGGTTTGTTTTCTATTATACAGTGGGCTACCAGTAAAATCCACATCTTCACTCCCCTGTCATTTCCCCTACATACACCCCAAAAATTATCATGTGTTTTTTCCTTGGACCTGAAAGATCTGGCTAACTATAGAGAAAAATTCCTTATTTCCTGGGGCAAACCAGAAAACTCTTCAGTGTTTGGTTCTTGAAATACTTGGGAGTGACCACAAGTAATAAGCAATGTTGGCTTTTAACCTTTCATTTCTGTAACATTCCTGTTTGTTTTCTAGGATAGAACAGACTATTCCAGTTGAAAGAGCCCTACAGCAATCATCTGGTCCAACTGCCTGGCTGAACAAAAGTTAAAGTATGTTGTTAAGAGCATTGAAATAATGAAAGTAATAATTTCCCTTCCAGTGGCTGGGCACGCATCTTTTGCAGTAATTTCTGTTTTATGTTCTGTAACTATAGGGAATAACAGGGAAATGCTCATTTGAAGTGCAAAAGGCAGACAAAGGGATCCAATGCTGATAAAAATGGGCAATTTCCTACCCTTATCACACTGTGGCCAGTGAGATTATTAATGCCTCATGTCTCATCTCAGTTATCAACTCAGACATTTCTTCCTGAGCCAGTTGTTTTTATGATCAATAGCTTTCTTTTAATTTGCAGGCCAAGTTTATACCTCTCTGTTCCTGTGATGATGCTGACCTGTGCATTAGCTTTCCCTCCCTTCCCACATGTATTTATAGACAATGCCACATCTCCCCTTGCCCTTCATTATGCTAAGGTGAAATCAAGCTCTCTTGGACTAAGATAGGCTTTCTTTTCCTATGCTTCCCAAAGGAAAAAACTGCATATGATCAGGTATGGGGTTTAGGAGTTTGAAAGGTGGGAAGGTTGTGTGATCTTGAGGAGAATTATAGCTGCACAGTGTATTTGACCAGATGGGTTCTCAGAAGAGAATGGCACAATAGGGTGTACAGTACATCCCTCTCCTGCCCATTCTGGGATTGCTTTAGCCTCTTCCACCTCTACAACCCACAACTAGCACACATTTTAATGTACTCACTGATCACAGGGATCACTCTTTCTCCTTTCTTGGTTATTTCCAAGTGAAAGGCCATCAGATTGTCTCACACTATTGAATTTAATTTCATGTGTATCCTATAAGTTCTTGTTTTTTCTACAGAATACCAATGTAAAGGTAGAGTTGGCCTCACAGGCAGAGAAATACAGCCTTGACCCTTGAAGAACAGGAACCTTTCCCCTCCAAACTAGTTTCCTCCCCTTCTAAACACAATTTGGTCCTTTTTGTGAAAGAAACAATTATGGTATTTGGATGCAGGAGTCTTTTCAGAAAAGAGATGCAATATCAATGCCATGGGCCAGGAGACTGGTGGAGCTTCATGTGGACAATTTCCACAGTCTGTGGTCAGCACTTGTGATCAGCCCTTCCAGTGTCCTCTACTTCCTGACCTACTTAAATCAATATAAAAAATAGGGTAGAACAGCTCCAGGAGTGGCAGAAAAATGTGTTGGCTTTTGTCCTGCAACTCAGTATTTGAAATCAGGAAAGTGGGGTTCAAGAGCACACTCCAACAAGAAAAGCCTGAGGCAATTACTCAGTTTATTAAGAGGATACACTTTTCTGAGACCGAAAAGAAACAGACCACATGCTCGGATTTGCCTCCAAAATTGCCCAGTGCTTTGATATTATTGTGTAGATGTAGACATGACAATATAGGCACAGCTGATGTGCCAAGCCAGAATCGCATGCTCCTAACCATGACTGCAAACATGTGTGCAAAGCAAAAGAGCTTTATTGAAGGTTCATTGCAGGCTATGCAAAATTATCGGGTTCAAGGCCTTTAGCTGCATGAAGCTGAACTTCTGTGAGAGCAGCTGATACTGTAGCCATTTCTGTAACCCTCTGTCCTCTGACAAGTGTTGTGTGGGGTGGGAAGAAGCGTGAGGGAGGTGACCCCGTCATTTGAAACTCCCTTTCCTTGACAGGATGGATGAAATTTTGCTTCTTCTTCTGTTTTAAAGAATTACAGCCTTGAAAGCTGAAGGTGGCAAGAGACTTCCAGAATTTTGCCTGTGTGCACAGAACTGCCAGAAACAGAGTTGATAAAAGTGTTGTTTGGAAAGGCTGTTCATACAATTTCAAGAAAACTGTGCTTTTGGTAGAACAGCTTACTAAAAGCTGCTGGTATGCTCCTGCGTGGTGTTTATTTTGGAAAATGACATTTGAATGTTGTTTTCCCTCAAAGGCAAAGCTATGCAATGCAAAGAAATACTTCAGGCAATTTATGCCACATCTGTGTCTCCACAGGCAATAAAGGAATGTAAGGTAACTACAAGCTCTGCGAGTATAATCACTTCACCAAATTACATAAGAGAATTTAAGAGATAAGTACTGTTCTAAGTGCTCCAATCATATATTATATGTTGCCCAGGAGTCCATTATCCCAGAAGAAGAGAAATTATTTTGTGTCTTTGAATTGCTTTTAGAAATATCTAAAATACCCCAACAGTGTGGTTGATTCAGCATTACTCTAATCTGATCTTGAATGAGCTTGGTTTTGTCTCTTCCACACATGCTATGGGACAGTGACTTCACTTTCATTAGTCTCCTGGCTAACTCCTCAGATCTGAACAGTAATACAGCCATTAAGCAGATCAGAAGGGTCTCAGGTTTAACAGAAAAGATCAGTATTTAGACATGTCTGTGAGTTCAGTCCAAGGTTGCTGGCATATTTATAAACAGCCAGAGGTGAAGATGCAGCAGTATCTTAGAGAAACAGAACAAAGCAGCAAGTTTACAGTATCCAGCTGTAATGAAATGTGAAACTCTGCCCTTGACAAGCATAATACAGCATTGTTCACTGGACACAAGAGGTGCTCCCTTCTTAGCTTGGACTGCTACCTGCTCCAGTGCTTCCTATGCCCATCACTCTGGGTGGTTTAGGAGAACACAGCCTGCCAGGGTGTCGCCTGGAGGGTCCAGAGCTCATCTTGTTGTAGGCACTGTGGGCAGTAACTCAGGTTGCTCAGCATTGTGGTATCTCAGTAACTCAGAGGACACCCTGCACAGAACCTGTGGTACCCACACACCCTCCCCATGGACTCACCCAGCACCCACTGACACTGTGAGTCCAGATCTAAGCATTAAATTCCCACATTGCCTCACTCCAGAGGACAAGGCAGTTCATTTCTAGCACAGAGCTATTTATTAGTTATACCACATGCCACATTAACATGAGCTTATGTAAGTAAATTCAGAGCAAGGTAACATCTAATGAAAATGGCCAACAAAACAGGTACCTTGATTATTAAAGGCTGCTTCCCTGGAAGAATTTAAAGCCACCTAGGGAACGTGTGGGAGAAGCTGACAACACTGCAAAGCAACCTGCAGCAAGGCAGGTGTGGATGCAAAACACATGCAAACAAACTCAATCCCATACTAAAGGGGAGTTTGACTTTCACTTAGAGCTGAACATCACACACAATCTGTGCCCACATCTATTTCAATCCTACCTCAGGTCAGCCTGACAAGTGTTGGGTGTGATGTCCACAGACACACAAATCTCCATCTGAAGTGAACAAGAGCAGCTTTCACTCTCTGTGACTGCAGTGACCAGGCTGGGTGGCTCATTCTCTCAGCAGTCTTTTCTACAGACAGAATGGAGCACAGAGAAGCTTCCAGCACGCTCCTCTCCAGGCTTCCTTCACTGAACACAAGAAGTTACAACCCATTTATGGAAAAACAGCCCATGTGCATGCAGAGAAAAACTATTCTGTCCCAACTAGGCTACACTCAACAACTGGAGTCAGTACTAAGGTGACCCAGACAGGATTAAGCTGGAGGCCTGCCACACCATTAGCTTTCATCAGATCACTATTTGGCAGAAGACAGACCATTTCTGGGGGGGAAGGCATTCATGTTTCCTTTTCTCTTCTTGGTTAAGAAACTTGATTTGGCTGTTGATTAGAGAAGTACAGCAATCCATATTGTTTAAAACTCTTGCTTGAGGAGTAGGTCAAACAGAAATTGTGAGTCACAGAACCACAGAATAATTAAGGTTGGAAAAGACCTCTGGAGATTGCCTAGGTTGATCCCACTGCTGAGAGCAGAGTCAGCTAAAACAGGTTATTCAGGACTGTGCCCAGCTGGGTTTTGAGTATCTCTAAGGATGGAGTCACAAGGGATGCTTTAAGCCTAACATAATATCTCTCACAACAGACAGACCTGCATATTTAACCTCCAGGCAGATTAATTTTTATGTAACCAAGCAATACAAGAGAGGATAGATACTCAAGTCCCAGCACACATCACCCTAAAAGGTAAAGTCAAGGGTGCCAAAAGCAGCAAGTCACTTTTTCCCCTATATTCATGAAACTCGTAAGGTTCTCAGATTTCCTCCTTACCCTGAAACAAACTCAATTGTTTATTCCCAGGCCTAATGGCCAATTAAACAAAAGAAAGCTTAACCCATGAAGACAACACATGAAGCTTCTCTAGCAGATAGCACTGAAGCTCTGAATCTCATTTTATATTCTACTTCTTAAACAAAGGCAACACCTAGAGCAAAGGTTTTACTAAACTTGAAAACAGTTCTAACTGGTCAAGTTCGGTGACATCTGAATTTGCAGTAAAAAAGCATTGGCAGAATCAAAAATAACATTTAAGAGAACCTCAAGAAGTGACTGAGTGTCATGTTGGTCCAGATGTTCACCCAGAACATGTGAGTTTCTTACAAGCTGCAACATGAAAAAGGATATTCGACCCTAACACCTAACAACAAAAAAATTAGGATCAAAAAATCCATGCTATGTTTTCCAAAGGTAGAGTACAATTCCTGGCAATGAGGCAACAAGGAATAGCTATGCAGCTGGCAACTGAACCACAAGGTTTTAAATAGATAGTTCAAAGCCAAAGATTACTCCCTTATCCTGTGCTGGGGGTGTTACAAGGCTGTGAGGAAAGGTAATGATGTGCAGAGAAGAATCAAAAATGTATCACTTCAATTTAAATTATCTATCTCAGCCTTTACAAATCCCCTTTTGGATGACTTGTAATGTGTCAACATGATTTAAAACAGTAGATGTCTGTAGAATCCAAAGACCCCTGATTCAGTTTTGGTGTCATCAAGAGGCTTTAAATAAAATAAGGTTCACCTCTGGGATGAGCAGCTGTTTCTAGTCTCAGTTCATGGTGGCTACTTCGAAGTACTCTGGTAAAAAAGTGATTTTGCTAGGAAAGAAAAGGTTGCTCAAGGGGGAAAGACAGGTTAAGAAACCAGCAGAGCAGGTTGACCCTACAAAGAGCAGATTTTAAAAAAGCCTTGTTTAGTGGGAATCCATTACAGCTGCTTGTGGGACTGGAGAACCTCCAGCAGCTCAGCCCTCTTACACCCAGGGTCCTTCTTTGCTCAGCCCCTAATAGGAGGGTCTGGAGACAGGATTTGAGAAGATTACCAGGTCAAAGCTGGAAGTGAGCTCCCGCCAGCAGTCTAAAAGTGAAGTTAATCACCTCAGCACTTACAAAGGGGCAAGACCCAGGAAAGATTGAGGCAGGCTGCTTCCAGCAACTGGCCTGAAACCAATCACCAGCCATGGAAATACCAAGTCTGATCCTGTGGGCAAACAAGTCCTGAGCAATGGTTACTTGAGGTAACACATGCTGGGTGATACAGAACATTTCAGCCAGTCTCACTGGAACACTGAAGTTCTCCAGGCAAAGGCCCATACCAGAAAGAACTTTTGTTAAAAGAAAATAAGCAATAATTTGTGTGTGTTTATTTAGAAAACGACTACCCCCACTCAAATCCTCTGGCAAACAGAGAAAGCAGCACTAAGTCTTTTCCAGGGAAAAAACTTCAATCTAGACTTTAAAAAGGCTTAGTCTAGACATGGATACCACAAGCACTGCAATGGTGAAAGCTTCTCTGGTGCCCTCAGTGCACAGGATCGGTGTCTCCCTTCTCACAGCAGGCAGCACAGGTAGGGGTCCAAGGTTAAATTCAGCTACCACATTACCATAGCCCGTCATGGTGCAAACTTGCTCAAAAACTTAGGAATTCATGCTGAAACTTGCAAGAAAATATCCCAGCCAACAACTTTTAGCCAAATCTTGAATAAAGTCTCTAGCCTTAAGAGCTCAGCTAGCGACTGCAGAAGTATTCACTGAGTTTCTTCTGCATTTCATACATATATACTCATCCTTCCCTTCACATAAAAAGGAAAGCCAGGGATTCTATTTTTAAAACAAGCTTGTTTTCATTTAAAGAGAGAAATCTGCACATATGCAGTTTCAGTATCAAGTGTTACAGATTTAATGGCAAATTTTTTCTTTAGTGACGTGGCTCCTCAAGTAGTAAGTCAAAAGCAAATCCCAAAGAGACATATTAGGGTTCTGCAAATTATTGCTACAATCCTTAAAATTCAATTCTTCAAAGTCCATTTCAAACACAAACCCTTGACCATGGGTTAAGATTTTGGAAGGAATAGAAGTGCCTAATTTTAAAACATGCTACCTTACCATCATTAAGTTTATATAAATTAATTATTTCAATGCATCATTAAACTTTCCAGTTCACTGCTTAAAGAAAGAAAAAGGAGTGTAGCTTTCTGTAGACTTAAAAGACCAAAAAATTCATTTTAAATTAAATTAATTTTTAATTAAAAGCACTAAAAAATTATTTCGTATCTTGATATCCCAAGTAACACTTTACAGATCATTATGATATGAAAGTTTGAGATAAGGCAACCAAAACTGTTTGAATTCTTTTAAGGTTTGAATCTGCCAAAAACAATGAGCAGGAAAAGCCACAGTTGATGATTTTCTTTTTTGCCTCCCCTCTTTGTTTTTAGATCCTTCAGTGAAGAGGAAACCCTTCTAGAAAGATGAGCTTTTCCCTGCAGTACCACTTCTCCACTCCAAACTGCCAAGAACAGTGCAGGGAATAGTTTCTAGCATGGGGACAGAGAAATCTTCTTCTAAAAGTTTAAGGACGCCCTTCCCAGGCTATTTCAGTCACCAGTAACTGCACTGGAATGGCACTGGAGATTCCAAAGGGAAAGCTGTTATCCATCACCAGCAAGTCAGCTACACTCAACTCTGGAAATATCTCCCAGAAGAATCAAGTGTTAGACTTTTCCTACATTTATAGTACAGAACAGAACAAGGAATACAGAATATTTAGCTTTTAGTTTTGTTTTGATATGTTTCCATTCTAAATTTCAAAATGTATTCCTATCACTGGAGCATACATTTCTTAAAACTGAGCACTTTTAAATGCAATCTCAGTCGAAAACGACCACGAGAAAATTCAGTACCTATGTCCAAAGAAGTGCTAACAGACATTTCCACCTTGAGAAAGGCCAAAGGCAGCAAGCTTGCTCATCAAAACCAGTTCCTGAATTTTACAACTTTCTCTTCCACCCCTGTGGTTTCACTGGGTTTATTAAATCATATCAGCTAGCAGTATTAAGTACTTGATGATAATGCAGAAAGGAACAACAGCACTTTTGTGGTCGGAAATGCAGCCACACAACCTTCCTGTTAGTGCAGAATTAGAGGCTGTGACAGCAGATACAACCAGGAGCTCCATCCATATGGACCTGTGCTCTGCTTAAATCCATTTATCTAGGATATCTAGCTCATGCTACCACTGAAAGGTGTTTGTTCCCCTTCCCCCTGATTCTGGAAATGGGTTTCAACTGAAAGCTCCCCTGCCTAACCAAACACAAGCAGGTCTCTCTCCAATCAGGTCAGAGATTTGACCTGACTCCCCACTGGCACAACTATCACAAGAGAAATGGAAGAGGAAAACAAACACAGGGTTTGTGGTGAGATGAGATCCATCCCTTAGGCAATTGTGGGATCTTCAGCTGTTTCATGCAAATCATGAAGATATGGATATCTTTATACCTTAGGGCAGAGGCTGTAAGAAATATAACAATCTCCCATAGTCTTCAAAGTCAGTGAAAGTTGAAAAAAAATTAAAAATTAGCAAGGTTTTGGCAGAAGAAGAGATTTATGCCAGTATTTAAAAAAAATATGCAGTTTCAATCACCTCAATATGACATGTCTGGGAAAACAAGTTCCTTTTTTTTGTTTGACTTTACCACTAAGTTTAACTAGAAATCACATGAGCCTACTTAACAGCCAAAGAAAGAATAAAAATTATTTGTCTGGATCTACCCATTAAATCATCTGCATGATTTAAGGACACACCTCTTTAAAAATGCAGACATAGTTCATCTTGCTTACCCCTTTAAGAAAGGCTCCAATAGCTCTCTTAACATTCCCACATTTAACTTCAGTTTTAAAAACCTGTAGATTTATCACTGCCTTTTTATTGCACTCACAGTAGCTGTACACTAAGCAGGATCTTAATTGTACTTTTTTTAGGGCTGCAGCTAACCAGCTTTCAAAAAAATTCTGGAGAAACATCAATTAGAGCAGTCCAAAGGGCTGCCATCAAAAACTGTGACAAAGCAGGACAGAAAAGCTCATACCCACATTGGGGCTGTTGGGGAACAGAGTCCAACTCAATGTTTGCTCTATTATCAACTTGGCACACTCAAGGGAAGTTGTGGAAGTCTGTTGTTCAAGTCATTTAAAATTAGACTACTTTAAAAAAAATAACAGGAGGAATAAGCCTTAGCTGTCTAGATTATGTTTCCTATCATTTTGCAGGAAAATTATACAAATATCCACAGATTTATTTTCGTACAAGGGTAATAAGCCCACGGGATGTAAATTACCACAAGGTTTGATGCTTAAGGACAGAACATTTGAAGTGCAATATTCTTCCCACTCTCCTTGAGTGTTCCCAGAGCTCTTGGTTGGGTGCCTGACAAAATATATTTGTCACACCTGAGACTTCTCAAGTGTCCCAAGACATTCCTCCTTGAACACTCTGCCACACAGCTATGGAACAAAACAAAAGACAATCCTGATCCTGTTTCTTCTGGAATCCTGACACAGAGAACATAAAATCTGTGCCAACTGACTGGCATGTTTCCTTGCACAAATTTCAGACAGAGAGGCAGAGGTAAGGACAAGAAAAAAAAGAGAAAGGCAAGTATACAAACAAGACATAACTACAGCCCATCTGTAGTGGCAAACAATACATTGGGTGCATTGTAACTTGGAAAAGATCAACCTTTAGGCTCTGACATCTGCTCTATTTTAGGTGTGATCATCTAATCATCTAAGAATTCAGAGCAACACTTCACAAGCTTTCATACTTTCTTTACCCTAGAGTTTGTCTCCATGAAAGAAAAAATTGTAAGCTATCAATACAGCTCTGAATCCAAAATATGGTCAAAACCCTAATTTCCATGAATTACTTTAATTCAGCTTGAAAACCTATCTGGCTTACCATCTTCAGCTAGCAAGCTGCACAAAGAGCAGAGCTCCAGAGCATGCCTACTCTCCTGGACTATGTTTTGTTCAGGAGAATGTAAACCATCTGTGAAGTTCTGTCTTTCATGGGGTGAAGTTGTACCACAAAGCAGCTAAAGATATCACAATTATTATATGTTTGCAAGAGAGCAGTTAATTAGGCCTTGCCTAAGCAGGCAGAGAGCAACCACAGCTTGAACAACTATCATTTCTACAATGGTTTTTCATCTTTCTTTCCAGAGCCAAAACACATAGTTCTCCAGAATATCTAAAAGGTTATGACTCAGACAACCCAGCTTAGATCTTATTTTTTGAAATCAGCAGGGATTTTCATGGGGCATCATTAAATCTGAGTTGTACAGGTAACAAGTGCACCCAAAGACCCAAAAGGGAGACATTTCAGAGGAAAAAGGAAGACGAGTTTAGTCGGAAACAATCCTGCNCCACCACGCAGGCAGGACAGACAGAGTTCAGCTCATCCATTAAACTCTGCTCTCTTTGGCAGCCAGGGAAAGAGGTGCAGGTGGAAAAGCAGGAATCCCATCTGTGTTTTTGAAGGGCAAAGGTGAATCAGGTACAACAGTGGGCAACTGGGATAGCAATGAAGCTGAGCTGAAATTCTTAGAGCACATACAGACACTTCAGACAGTATTCAGTTTTTGAATACTATCCACTTTTGTGTCCCCATCACATGTACGCAGACTGGTGGGCAGACAACCCTGGTGATGTGGCAGCTGGTTTCTCTCCCTAAAGCAGATGATTTCATGTCAGAGTACACATTGATTTCAGTCAAAGAAAACATCCCAAACTGTCAAACTTTTATTTAAAAGCATTTCTGACCACATTGTGGCAAGATGGGGCTAAAAAGGGAGAAGACAAAAAAGCAGTTTCGTTTGAGAGCTATTTTAAGTTCACATCTCCAGGCAGAACAGCTTTTAGCATTGCTGTGCTCAGTAAGAAGCTTCAGGGTCAGTTACTTTCATTTGTTGTTCCTTCCCTAAGGAATAACTAGGTTTGCATGAATAGCACTGCCTAGCTTGGCTTAGACCATGCATGTGGGGGAAGGTGGAAAAAGACATGAGAGGGCTGGAAAAAAAACAACAAGAAAATTGCAGTGGAAACACTGTTTACAAATGCCGCACCACACTAAGACAATTTCCTCAGCTGCTCAGGCAAACCATTACTTTAAATCCCAAGCAATGGCTACAGAGGTGGAAAAAAGCCTGATGCCATCTCATCCTTCACTCCAAGGGTAGGTGGAAGGGCAAGGATGTTCCATGCAAAGCTTCCAAGAGGACAATAGAGGAAATCTTTAGTTTTGCCCGGGAATTAAGCACTCCAGTAAAGGAAAGTCAGACTCAATTTCACCACAGCAGAACAGCAGACCTCTGATGAATGATCTACACAAGTAAGAGCTGGAAGGGACTCTGAAAAAGCCACTACAACCAAAAAAGTGGTAATTTCGCACACAATAAAAGGTGACAGAGTCAAAAGGAACTCAAGTACTGCCTATTCTGACCATGAAAGCACAGCTTTGCTGGGGTCTGGCCCACACAGCAATGTTACCATCACAGGTTTCTGTTTTTACCTGGACAGTGAAAATGTAGATGATGTAGTTACAAGTTTCTCACCGCTTTACTGACCAGTTGTTTTTTTTTATTTGAAGTCCATGAAGGAATGTATAAACAGTCCATTTATCAGCTGCACAAGTGCTCAATGCCTGTTACTCCCTGTATGCCTACTTCATTTCTTTAGGTTATCATTGACACCTGTTTATTTCTTTGACTCCAAGTTTATTTGCAAGTCCTATTTATGGTTGTTTTTCAGAAACCTATGGCCTAAGAGCCTGACAGATTGCCAGCTCACTTCATTAAAAACCCTCCCGTGGTAACAGCTTTCTTGGCACTGCTGACCAAGGCTATGTTTGAACTGATGACCCCGAAGTGAAGCACTTCACAAATCGACTGTGGGCTCTGCCAAGTCAGCCTGTAACCCCTGAACACGGGGAATTCTTGACATGGAACTTCTTTAACTGTGCCATCTGTTATTCCCCTAGAAAAGCAGAAGAGCTGGTAAATACGCTTTTACAGTCATCTTTAAGCCTCTAGAAATTACTCTCCTTTCTTTGTCTTGACACGCCTTTCTTCCTCTTGAACATTCAGAATTTTCTATTACCCCAGCACATTTTAGAATACATTCTTTAATCCCTTTGCTGATTGACAACTTCACTTAAGAGTTTATCTTCACTCTTTTGGGACTACTTACATGGTCAAACTCTGCTCTTCAAACAGCTTGTAAAGTGAGGATTGAACAATAAGGGGCAGGAGAAATGAAAAACTCTAGCTCCTAGGGTTGAGCAAGCCTTGGAAAAGACAAGACTTCTTGCCATCATACTGCAGATCACCTGCCAAATAGTCACAAAAAACCCCCACAAAACAACAAAAAAGCTCCCAACAAGTAAAAAGACCACAAAAAAAAACCCAAAAAAAACCACAACCAAAAAAAACCAAACCCACAAAAAACCCCCCACCACTTTCAGATCCAGTTACCACCCTGAAATGCAAAGGAACAGGCAACACCACAGAGCCGATAGCCTCCACCCTTGCTACAGCAACAGAGCCTGCCAAGCACTTATTTATCAAGAATCCACAGCCACATGAGCTGGAGAACACTCCTCTCCTCAGACTTTTGACAACTGTCCCAGCTCAGGTTAATACCAAAACCTCAGTTTGGTACATGCAGAACCTGTGACAGGCTTCACTACACTGAGAATGTGACTGAAAAAGTGCTGCTTCAACACCTCATCAACTTAATACTTCTGTTAGGTCTAATATTAGAATATTGCAAGTTCATTAGTGGTAACTGCTTTCATTAGCCTTTAAATAGTTTTTCCATGGCAGTATCTCTGAATTCTCTCTCACAGTCTTCAAGCACTGGGGCACACAGCTGCCTCACTGTTTTCTGAGGATGGCACAGGCAGAAAAACTAAGGACAATTAATAAAAACCAAACCACAGCCCCAAAATACAAAAGGTTCTGGCAGCAAAACACTGAATAGCACAGAAGTGTCAGAGAGTGTGCACTCTGCTGCTCTCCTGGCTCAGGTTCTTGCCACAATAGCTGGTCAAAAGCCAGTCCCTTCGTCGGGAGTACCAAGCTCAACAGGACCTGCACCCATGACAGGGTTCCCAGAGGTTGCCACAAAAGCTTCCTCTTCAGCTGATGCACATAAGATGCACAGAGGTGCTCAGCCTTGGGTGTTATTAAAAGGGAAGCTACAGTTGCTACAATTCTCCTCTTAAAGCTTTTAAGAGGAATCATATTGCACCAGCAGCTTTTTAACCACCCTGGTTAAGAAGAGGCTTCTCCAGGCAGTGTTCACACATGGATCTGCTCCCTCCAAAGCTGCTGTGCTACAAACCTTGAATTCCTCCTCTCCACAGCTGCTGTGCTCCCAGCCTTGACAGAACTACACAAAGTGAGGGAAACACACGAGCCTTTCAAGTCTAATTTCTGAAGCCTTTTAGACACTGGGAACAAAACTGTTTGATCAGCAACAAGCAGACAGGAATGGCTTGGTCCTGAAAAGACTCTGAAGGGAGAAAGAAAACACAGCACAAAGATTTGTTTCACTACTACTCAAGGACCTAAAGATAAGTAACATATGAGTGTGTCTCAATTTGTGGTACCTTACATGCCCTCTTGATCAATTCTTGACCCAGAAAACAAATACCCTAAAGGGACAGAGAGGAAACTACATGAATATTTATGCTCTTTAAGAACAATAATACATGTATTGAAATATGTAATACATAAACAGTTTGCTAAGGGTCAGATTTTGAGTGTTCCATTGTCCAGCCAAAAGTTTTTGTTTATAAACTATTACATGAATCAATCTTTTAAAAAACCTGTCGGTCTCCTGCTGAAAACGAGCAAAGTATTAGTCCTTGAAACCTCACACAAGCAGTAATTATTTTTAGACTAAAGGATACTAAGTGAAGGTTATGAGGCAAGCAATGTCATTTGCAAATAAGCTCTCTGAAGCAGGAAACATCTGAATTCGGGCCTGATGCTGTTCAAAACAAATCATCTAGCATTTCTAGCCAAAGGCACGTTTTACACACACAAAGGTGCTGGTTTCCAGAAACAAAACACAGCTGCCACTCTTGAGCACCTGTGACAGACACTGAGCCTCCAGAATATAAGATTATGACACAAGACAGACTCCCCAAGTTCAGAACCACTTGGGTACTTTGAACAGAGAAAGGGAAAGGAAACTGCAGCCAAAGTAAGAGGGGACAAAAGGAGGGATGGCTTCTTTTCAACAACAGACAGGTACAGCCATGACTTCAATTCATGTGATGCCACCACTGAGATTCACATGAGCTCAAACACAGCCCCCAGCACAGAGCAGTGGGACAGGAGGAATAAAATGGTTACACTGGACATTCCTATTCCTCTTCCATCAAACAGACAACCAGTGCCCTGCTTCCCATCACTACTGCTGCAAGTACAGAGCAGTCAGAGTATATAAGGATGATGAGTGGCCCTGCTGGATTATGGACAATTTGAGATTCATGAAATAACTATTGTTCTTTCTTACCATCCAAATTAGATTTCAGTGGAGGAAAAAAGACTGGCCTGCATACTCCACATTTTTGTGCCAGCAAGGAAGAACAGGTTAGTACAAGAGCCTCTGGAAAACATCCTGTCAGAAGCTCCCTGTACAGGTCATATTTCTGGGCTTGTTCTCTTACCCTTGACAAAAGCTGTTCCACATAACTATGTTCATTGCACCAAAACAACTTTTTGGGAGTGTGAGGAAATCTGTGAATATCAGAAGCACTTTTTATGGGTAGGTGGATTTCCACCACCACCATCCCACGCATATTTATTTTTCCAGATTATGAAATATGAGGCTTTGGGTACTTGATATTCAAAAGCAGTTATTTGTTTATTTCAAGTTCCAGCCTTTTTTACTATTGCTATTATTCCTCACCTATACTCCTTACCCTGACTACTTGGAGAACTAAACACCAAATGCAGCAGCATTTACAAGACTCCAGACCTCGTCAGATCAGAGTTCTTCATGCTTTATCACACACTGTCTCTCACATAAGCTTTTATGCATGTTATAAACAGCTGCATTACTTTTTCAAACAATTGTTATTTAAGAAAAAAACATAATATTTGGTGGTGTGTCTCAAGAAAGGCGCAATATCTGCAGCTGTTATTCATTTGAGACAAACCCAACTTCTCTGGAGCTGAGGTCAGTACATGGGCACCACCAAACTCCTGAAAGGGGGAATTGAGCTGGAAGGCAACAGTTCTACCATATGACTTTAAGACACAGCCTCAGTCTCTTCCCATCAATCAGGAGTATTTACATTTATGGCTCAGCATTTTCTTCAGCGTGGTATCTCCACATCTTACTAGACAAGTTCTAGACTAAATACGCTAGAACTGGAACCAAACCTTTAAGTCTTACATATATTCCCAAACAACCAAAAGAATAATTGATTTTAGCCTTTTACTCTCCATTCTAGAACAGTCTGAAACCATCACCAAGTTTCTGAATCACAACATTAACACACTTAGCTAGAAAAAAAATTGATTCTTTAAATCAATTTCTTCAACAAGAGAGTTGTCATGACTTACATGTCTTTGTACCAGTTGTGGTTACCAAGCTCTGCAATGTGGAAAAAAAGTTGAGTAATATTGCTTGAAAAAAAATCAAAGAATGGTTTGGGTTGGATGGGACCTTAAAGATCACCTAGTTCCAGTCCCCCATCACAGGCAGGGACACTTTCCACTAGAGTAGGTTGCTCCAAGCCCCATCCAACCTGGCCTTAAACACTTCCAGGCACAGGGCTTCCACAGCTTCTCTGGGCAACCTGTGCCAGGGCCTCACCACCCTCTCACAGGGAAGGTGCTTTTCTTAATTTCTAATTGCACAGGAAAGGTAAAGATCTATTGTCCCTCCTCTACATCAGCCTGAGCCCAACTCCAGTCAGGAAGGAAAGAGCACCAGTGACCAGCAGACTTACCCAAGTTGTTCTCCTGGCCTCTCTTTTCTGGTGATGTTATAAATAGCCTTCTTTGAACAGCACAGATTCTCTCCCCCAGCTCTTCCTGGGGGCTGCAACTAGATGATCTTTAACCTTGCTTCCAACCCAGTTATGGGATTCCAACCCCATTCTGTGATTTTATGAGTTCCCAAACATTTCCCTCAATTAAGCAGCACCACAAGCCCTTAGACAGCACTCAGTGAATGTTAAACAAACCTGTTGTCTCCTACACAACAACCTCACTATACCCTGAACTTGAAAGAGTCCTTATGGGAATGTTCCTGAATCCAGAAGGAAGGTTTTACAGGAAGCACTAAACAAACATATGACTTGGGGTGCTTTTAAGAGGCTACCTCACTTGATAAAGTGATAGAAATATCACTGATAACAACCTAGAAGGATGAAGGCCCAGCTTAGCTTAAGAGCACAAGTGGCAGTATAGTCTTCCCAATATTCCTACTGCTTTAAGACAAGGGATTTGAGAGAGGCAATAACTCCAACTCTCCCTCAACTAAAGCAGAGAAAGATAATCTCCCTTCAGGGCCACAAATCAACTACTCAGTCTTCAAAGAACTCTTGGCTAAGGAGCCAAGCAGAGGAGCAGTGTGACCAGAAGCTGCCTGGGCAATGGACAGACAAGGGATTTGCAAATATGCTTCATCCTGTACTGAATCCCTTTGGTAGTTTTATAGCAGGAAGGTTATAGAATTCAGAGCTAGCAGGCCAATTCCAAGGGGACGCTCCAACTTGCATCCTATAAATCTCCATCAAGATATTTGTGTAACTGTGGATTAACAGGCTCTTAGACAAGAAAATACCTTCACTTAACCCTTAGTGAACAGACTCTACTGCCAATATTTGAGATTCAACTGCTTGTGTTATGCACCTGCTAAATCCATTTGTGAAGTCTGATCAGCAGGGACCAACCTCAGAGAAAACCATCTCCAGGTTTACTGTGTGAGTGAACAGAAGCCAAGGCTTAGCCTCTGAGTACAGTGCAAAACCATAAGAGTTTAGTCCTAACTCTCACACAAACAAAATTGTTCCTCAAAAGGAGCTTTCAGAACTTTCACTGTGTCTATCCCACATCATCTTTCCTTTGAAAAGTCAACAACTTATTCTGACTAATGGAAACTTATCAGTAAAATATTTCATTTCACACAAAGCCACAGCAAGTGAAGGTTGCTGAAGCAAAGTCCAAGCCTTTGATCTGTGCAAGAATATTATCTTAAGATTCAAATGGGGACCACTAGCACCAGTGCTGGAAAAATTAAAGGAGACAGAATATCAGCAGAGAAACAGAGGCAGGAGTTAAAAGCAAGATCTTAAAGCTCTCTCTCTATCCTCAACTACAGAACCCCTGTGATCAGGTTTATTTTCCAATAAATTGATTTGTCCAGAGTAACAAGTTTTCAAGGATTCAAGCTTCTCATTGTATGGTTGAATTTAACTTCAACTTATTCTTTGGTCTACCAATTTATTCCTTGAAAATGATAAATCATGAACAAAAATTTAAAAACCCCTAACACCAAACTCTTTATTTACCAAATTACTCTAATCACATTGGCAGAGCTACTAAATGACATAACAGATGGCTGCATGACACAAAGGCATCCAAATTTTAAGAGCTGGTACCTTGATTTTATGGCACATTACTCTTTAGTACCTCTATAATAACCGAAGTTTTTTAGTCAGTTCACTCAAAAATGCACATCTCACCTCTAACCATTTGTTTTGAGATAAGCCCTATAAAGGTCTATCAGATGAGCTCTTTTCAGAAGACCTTGTAATATCTGCACATCTAAATCCCACTGAGCCTTCCAACAGTCTGAATCCTGCTTTCCTCAAGCCCTACCAGAAGCATGCCATGCCACAAAAAGCCAGCTGTTCCTGCTCAGGCTGTTCCTGAATTCTAGACAGGCTTCCTCAGAGACTGGGAACATACCTAGGAGTGCAGAGCATTACATCCTCACATTTCAGGATGACACCAATATTCTTGATCAGTGTAAGGACAGCTTCCACTCATCCAGGTATCTACAGTGCCAGAAACTTTCACAATAAAACAGCAAAGTCATAAGCAAGGGCACTTGCCACAAATCCCAAACTAAAGAATGTCCTCAGCCAAGTTCTGTTGTGTGCCCTGCCCACGCCATCAACCCTTCCTTATTCCTACAGATGCTGGTGCAGATCTTCAAACAAGCAGCAGAAATTCACTTTACAGTTCAATGCCACCCTCCTCCAAGGGAAGATACACATGCATAAATGCATTCTGTGTGCACACAGCCCTCCCCAGCCAGTCTGCAGCACTTCAACACAAAGCTGTGGCTTTTGGAGAGCACTATCAGTGCTGTAACAAAGTCCAGGGCGAGCTGACAGCAGCTGGTGATAGAGCCAAGCCCTCTCCTAGAAACATCAACTCCAGAGTTATCTTCCTGGCACAGAGAGCTTTGTGCTCCTCCAAACACGGAGCTCTCCTGACAGCAGAGGAAAAAGGCTGAGAGCAAGAGGCAAAGTGGCTGTTTTGGTTTATGGGCTGTGGCCCAGAAAAGCAGATAGCCCTGGCACATGAGATTACAGCACAAACATTGGAGCATTCCTTGGGAACAGGATGGGAAAAGGTTTGTTACTTGTACAGCCAGCAGGATGATGCATTTCTACACCTCACTGCAAATTACAAAAAAAAGTTGTGCCCTTCCCATTTAGAGGGATTTAAGTACCCAGAAGTTTTCTTTAGAATTTCTTCATTCCATCCTACCACGTTCAAAGCAATGTTTTTAATGCATGCTTCAGAGGTGTCTTCCATTTGTAGCAAACAGGTTTTATTTAGACAGGATTTATGTGGACATTATTGCTGAAAGCAATACCTAAAACCAGTTTTTAAAGAAGAGACTAGAACAGGGCACCTGTGTCAGAACTGGGCTAGTGTCAACAGGCCTGCCCTCAGCCAGAGTGACTTTTTAGTGCTTCTGTTTCAGAGGAGAAAAACAGCACTGCAATAAATGCAGGTTTGTGAGATGAAGAGCTCTCCTCAGCTGTCAAATCTGAGCTCCACAGGCAGAAGAATTTCTACAAACCAGACTGCAAGCATGCCTAATACCTATTACGCTTGTTCAAATACAGTGTGTTCTCTTGTTCTAGTAAAGTTTATAAATGTCTTGTCAGCACAAGAGAAAACCAGCCATGCAAACAGAAAATCTGAACATGACATACTGACAAGCTGACAAAAATAACACTGAAATTTCCCTCTGTTAGCATAGCACACACTTGAATAGAAACCTGTAAGCAGTAAAGCATTTTCAAGGAAACAACAGTCAAGATAAGAGCATTTTTTCCATCTGCCAAAATGAATCTCCACTGCTTCACCATAACACAAGCAGTGAGCATAAACCTGGAAAGGAGCAAAGAAATCAGAGTTCAAACCGTAACTGTTGCTGGAGATACACAAACAGATAAAAACAACTAAAAAATTCTATTAATGCAAACTGCAAGCACTGGACAGTGCTGCTCTAGACTCTGTGCAACAATAGTAGGAAATGGAAGGATCTTGCCTTTTTCAGTCAAAATATACAAAACACAAACACCATGAGCTCTTCCACAAAAAAGCAGAGGAAATTTTCACCTCTGATAAAACCTCCAAAGCTGTTTCACCAAGAACTAAGCAGAAACCTTTCCTCTCACAGTTCAGATCCAAACTTCTGCTTCCCACCATCAGAAAACTGGCACCTACTGGAAAAGCACACAGTAAATGATTCACTTTGCCTCTGATAACCACACAGCAGATTGTTGCTACAACAGACCAGAAGAGAATTGGGAAAACATGGTTTTACTTGTCCTTAACCAGAGATCTGGAATGCATAAGGGGGCTGAAGACACAGCTCAAGCCCAGAATAAATATCTCCTAAACTTACAGTCAGGACTCGTGGTTCCAGCTTAGATGTGTGAGCTCTGCTCTAACCACCATGGAGGGGATTTCTGTCTTTAGGAGAGAAGTTATAACAGCACAGGTTAATAGCAGCCAGGGCACACAATCTCTTTATTATTATTTTTACCACTGCTGTTTACCAACAAATGCCCAAGTTGTGCCTTCATATCCAGCAAATGAGCCATTCAAAAAACCCTGCCTGGAATCTGTGAATGCACCTCAGACGGAGCTGTGAAAGAACTAGCCAGACCAGGGAAAGGAGCAAGTCATTTGCACATTAAAGTGTTTTAAAATATCAGAACTGAGCCAAAAAAAGCAACCATACACACTTTCTTCAGCTGGCAAACCACACACTTTCACATTATGCTCTTAAGTAAAAGAAAATAGTCCAGGGATTGTTTCAATTTCTTTTCAAGCTGCATCACCAGTGACAATACTGGTCTAGGAACCATTCACTGATTATCCTTCTACAAAATCAAAAGTGAGGGCTTCTACACATCATGTACAGGAGAACCTCCCACTCATCTCAAAGTGTTAAATACAGTTGTAAAATTTGGACTCCTTCAAAAGTCCAATAAAAATACAAGTCAGCTTTAACACAGTGAATAACCCAGCATAAGAAGACAAAAGCCACATAAAGCTGCTGGACTCACTTCTCTTCTCAGGGCTGCAATATTAACTTCATTTTTTTCTTTTTATTGTTATTTCATCCTTATTAGCATGCCAAGCAGGAGCAGGAAGAATTCCACGACTTCCCATACATTAGCCCTGGCAAACTGAGCTGCCTCTTTTTCATCAGTTACCTTGAAACACACCAAGAAAGGTGTCTGAGGCACTACCTGACAAACTTGTGAAATTATTTCCATAAATTAATTTACAAGCAAACAACTCAGCGTGACCAGGAATTCAAACAAACAAAAGAGCACAAAGGAACAAGCAGGGAAGAAACGATCTGCAGTCAGAGTGGCCAATATTAAAAAAGCACACCCGAGGGCACAGTGATTTCCAGGGAGGAAATCCACCCACTGGCAAACATCAGAACTAGATGGAGCACATACTCTCATGCCAGAAGCAGGATGTAATATATTCCATTATGAACAACTGCTTCACTCACTGCATATTGATCCTCAAATACCAATTCCAATTCAGTTCAAGTCTGTAACTCCTGTCACTGGACTATTTATTCACTAGTTTTCACTGTATGAAACAGCTCATGCATCCATTTCCCTGCCTCCATTTTTCTTCCCCTGTTGTGGCAAGACACCCTGAGAAAGCACCACAGGTATGACTGTTGCCAGAACCAGAATTACAACAAAAAAAAGTTACACTGTATTTCAGTGCAGCTCCCAAGTTATATAAAGTTCAGGCACTGATTAGTCATATAGCCTACATATTCTTTTAAAAGGCAGTAGTTGGGATGTTTGCAATGAAGAACCCAAATTTAGTCCATACTCAAGGTCTGTGTTCATTACATTGACAAAGCCACTGAACAGCCACAAACCCCATTTCTTTCTTTGTTTTCTGAAAAAGAACACTAAATGTTACAAAATTCCAAAAGGGGCTGGTTAACTAACTCGGGACTGCCCTGAGGAACAGAAAGCTTGAACAATAGCAGCTTCCAGACAAAAATGATAAAATACACACTGAAACAACAGTTGAAAAAAAGATACTGTGAATGCTAAAAGCCAAACAGGCTGTCTCCACTAGGTCAGCGCTCTGAAAAGGTCAAACACCTTTTAAAAACAAGAGTACAGCCAAAGAGACCACAGCAGAGCAGAACACTGTATTCTTATTTCTCAAGTTATCTAGACTGCAGTAAAATAATAAAATCTGTGTTCCCTCCTATGAATCAGGACTCTTTCAACATCTAAATCAGAATGATAATTCCACAAACAAACATTTCGGAACCAAATACTGAGGCTCTTGCTATAAAATGATTTTGTTAAAGCAACAGAAGTAGTTCATGGGGAGCCATGAGGTGTGACAGACATTTCAGAAACACTACAGGTGTCAAGGAAAAGCTTCAGGAACACTGTAGGTAGACAAATAAAATATACTGTCCACTTCAGAAACAAACATTCTTGTGACTAACCCCCAAATTTAAGCAGGTCAGATTTTATAATGCATAATGTAAACCACCAATCTCTTAAAAACAAGCAAGCACAGAAGGAAGAGGCATCTTTGTCACAGAAGGAGCTCAACACACATGTCTAGAAACAACTCCCAGCATGCAGTCCAACAAAACTGCCAACTTCACCACCAGCCACCCAAATTTTAAATTTCCCAGTCTATTAAAAGGGGTTTCAGGTTCACTCAAGCAGCATTCACTTTCCCACAAGCAGCACTACCAGGTTTGCCTGTCTGGGGAAATGAACAGTGGTTTCCATTCAAAAAGTCACCAGAGACAGGAAGTACAATTAATATTTTCATCAAGGCATAGTTATGCTTAAAAAACCCAAAAACCTAGGGTTCATGACTCTTTTGGAAGGTGGAAACTTTTATTTTGCCTTTTAATGCTGTTCTGCAAGTAGGCATTTGGACACACTGTATGTGCCAAGTGGCACAGTTACAAGCTATCACAATTTTCCCAGGCCTGCATCTATTCACACCCACACTGGTATCTTGCAAGTCCATACCCATATGCATCTGTAAAAATAGATGTGAGACTTCATTAGTACATGTATAAATATTCATTAGTTGCTATTCATGCCCACAAACACATATATCACATCTGCAAGATAGCAAAAGGTTCCCTGTTCCTGGAATCAGCGAATTAAGAGCCCTAAATTCCTATCCTAGATGTGTCTACACTCATGAAGGTCAACTCCAGAGCAATAATGCTGCATTTCATTTCTCTCCCTTCAGAAACAGAGGGGACAAAGCCTATTACCCATTTGGTAAAAGGGCAGGAACACCTAGAGATGAAAGAACATCAGTGTAATGTTGGATCAATATTATTTCAGCGCTTGAAAAGGTAATGCTGCTTTCCTAGATAAGGACAGACTACAGACAGACACCCTGTCATGCTGCAAATGCCTAATCTCACCTAGAGAGCAAAGTACAGGAGACAGGCAGCAAAGCAAGCAGCAGTATCACACTGCTGGGTAGTACAGAGTGTGTACAGCATGCAGTGCACCCTGTTCGTGTGCAGGAGGAACAGGAAATAACACTGGGTCTTTCCTTTCCAGTTTTGCTTCCTTTCAATTTCTCTTCAGGTTTTGTAAAGCTGAGTGACATTCAGACCCATCAGGGTTAGAACCTCTGATTTTTCTCCAGAATTTGTTTAAAGACTGCACTGAGTCCACCTGGTTTACACTCCTCCTTCACCAAGCAGGCAGGGCATCTTATTTCAGAGACACAAGGAATTCCATTCCTGAGGGTGGCTGCTCATCTTGGAGCAGTGAGGCAGGTCACCTGCCATCATTCTCTGAGTACAGAGAAGTCAATTCCATTCCAGTGCCTCACAGAAGTCCTGGCACAGTCTGCCCCTCCTTTCCACGTGAAATCAGCATCCCAAGGCCTCACTACAGTAAAAGGTGCCCTCCTGAACCAGTGCCAAGCCCTTTGAAGGAAGTATAAAAGAGACACTACAGGGCAAGACATCTCAGCCTAACACAAACAGGTACTTAAATATCCACCTTAAAACTAAAAAAAAATAAAAAAGAACTCAGCTTTTTAGGGTACCAACATTTCACCAAGCTGTTCCTAATTACTAATCAACAGGAAAATGCAGTCATGTGTTCAGTTATTAAAAGCTTTGATTTTTTTACATATTCAGTAGTAATTAAGAATGAGCAAGTAGCATATACATTGGTAGTAAAAATATGATGAGGTCATGTACAGGAAGAGGCAAATTTTGTTACAAAAACAGTTGGTACACGCAGAAGTGACAATGTTCACAAGTGCCCAAGCACACCTGAAGCAGGTGGCAGAGCTAAGAGGAAAAGTAGACAGCAGCTAACAGAAAACTACATTAAGTACTGCTCCTTTGGATTCTTAGCTGGGGCCCTGGACACACTGAACAGTCAGAATATGAGCCTAGGAACCAAAATCCTACAGGGGAAAGGAATAATGGTTCAATAGAAATGGTGATTTTATGGCACCTCATCTAACCACTGGATGTATTTTCTCTCCTTTATTAATTTGCATCTCTCACCTCTTTCTTTCATAAAAGCTTGTAATACTTCTCTTGGAACATCCCTCCCTTTTTCCACAGGCATTATCTCCTCCCAAATACAACATCTTATTAAGCAACAACTTTTCCTTGTCATTCACCACTAAATCCTCCTCCCTGACCAGCAATGCCATCGTGGCAGTTATGGATCCCACAGTAAACCCACCCAGTTTCACATCTTTTATTCCACCAAGGCTATTTTTAAACCCAGATCAGATTTCTGATAAGACTCTGTGCACTCTCAGGCAGCTGTGCTGTGTGACAAGAGCAGGAAAAGAGGACACAGAACTCCAGGATTTAAAAACCAAGCAACTGGAGGGCAGGAGCACTGCCCAAGACACTCCTAAAAATCCTGTAATTGTTTTCTCTTTTGTATTTCGTTTTAGTGATTGCGTACTTCACTTCAAATCTGCAGAACCTGAGGGCCTTAAAGCCTGTCTATTTACTGAAAAAAAAAGTACTTCACTGCACACTGTAGTCATAGGAAAGCTGTATCTAAAGCCTGTTCAGAAAACAATGAACAATTGTCTTGATTTAGTATCTCCAGATCTGTAACTCCATTACTATCAATATTTAAACCAAATGTAAAAAACAAATTCTCACAGCAAGCACTACCTACTCACTTTATCCCACCAACTCTGCAGCAACAAAGCTTAGTTGAGAAAAGTCCTGGTTCTAATAATGCTGCCATATCAGCAAAAGCAGGAAAATCGTTTTATAAAGGAAGAGCAGAAATCAAACAAGAAAGGAATTTTGTTTGTTTGTTTCTAGAGCTGCCTTTTTATTTAAGAAAACACAATGGAAAGCATAAAAACCTCAGAAGAATGAAGCAGACAACGGTGCCCTAAGGGAAAGAGAAAGAACACAGATGCTGTGTTCCAACAGCAGGCAGGAGTTATTGGGCTGGAGATCGCTGAGAGCTGCAGGACCAAAACCCCCCAAATCCAGGAGTATAAATTTATGATTATACCTGGGCTGTCTTCTTAACAGCTGCTGTGCTACAGTACACCTGCTAAGAAACTATTTCATTCTGTGGGGTTTCCTAAATTAATTCAGCACCCACAAAAGAGTCAGCACATCTTGCAGGAGCCTGGGGATAGCAGCATTTATTCACAAGATCACACAAAGGTGACAAGCAGCAGCTATTACACTTCCATTGAAAAATCAAAATAGATCTCTGAACAAATGCAGGACATTTAAACTGCTTATCCCCTAACACAAAGGCCTCCCAGAAAATATTTTCCTCAATACCAGTCACACGTGGCATTGCTTGTTTCACTAGAGCACATGTTCAAGGTCACTCAACCCCCCAAACCCTACTCTTTCAACTAGCTGTTTGCTGTGGATCCTCACATGCAGGACCCTTAAAAGCTTTTTCTCTCTTCTTTTTCTCTTCTGTCCAAGCCCTAGGAAAGCCCGCTACATTCAGCAGACTGCAGCATTAACCACTGCTCCGTCCTACATTCCCCCAATTCTCTAACGACAGGGTAAGTTAATGGATTTCCCCAGCAGCCCTGAAAAGCGCATGCCGTGCACCAAATGTTCACTCACCCAGAAGCTCCCAGCCTGCCACCAAGGGGAAAAAAAGGTGGGAAACAGCCCTGAATTCTTCTGTGTGTGGCTGAAGAGCGTTCTCCCTCCTGCCTGCTGCATGCCGTAGAGCCACTGCAGTGCTCAGAGCAGGCAGACTTGCAGGAGCAGCAGGAAAACAGCCATGCTCTCCGAGGATCCAGGGCCAGGATGAGTTTTCCTCAGTGAACCTATCTTCTACAACCTCCTTACCACAGGGTGGGTCACACTGACAAGGTGGGCACCAGGGCAGGAGAGGATAATAAAGCAAAAAAATTTGCCTGCATGTGTGTAGGAAGGGAAAAGAATAAGTGGAGCAAATAATGAGTGAAAGAATGAAGTCAGTATGCAAAGAAAATTATTTACTGAACAGACTATTCGTGCTGCTGACCTCAGTCCATTCCTCTCCAAGTTTTAACTCCTTACAGTCAGGGCTCTGCCTGGGAGAGGTCACAGCTCATCTCCCCCACTGCCCTGCCACCAACCACTGTAGGATGTACCCACCTGCAGTGGGATCCTGCAGTGAGACCCCAAAAATGCACTGCTGCTCTGTTCCACAGCTCTAGGAAGTTCTCACAAATCAGAATATGCATACCAAAAGCCTGGTTGGTCCATCATGTTTTCCTCCTATACGTGGCAAGAAAAGCCCCTCTAAAGCCAGAGCTGAAGAGGGTGGCCAGAGTTCATACCACCACCTTTCTAAGACCTTCACAGAAAGGAGAATTTTTCTGCAGTACCTGAATATTACCAGGTTTTAGAAAGTTGATGCCTGCCAAACATTCTTTTCCACAACAAGGAGTGCTGTATGCAAGTTCATCTCACACCCATGACCTTCTTCTTGCCACCTAAAGATTTTGCTGTCATAAACTCCACAGACACTGCACACATTTAACTGTGGCATAAACTCAAATATGTCACAGAAGTTTGTATTTCACACAGCACAGCTATCCCATTAAATGGGAATACTAACATCTTTTGCTTTTCTTCTTGGGGACACAGAACAATAAAGTTTTTTATACCCGAAAAAAAAAAAGTTTTAAGTCATTACTGCATTTTAGAACAGGCTTGCAGAATATACCTGGCTCTCAGATTCCCTGGTACTTATTAAGGATATTCTCTCTATATTGGATCCTGCATGGTAAAGCAAGCAGCAAACCCCACTGATACCACACAACACCCAATGTAACAACCCAGTATTTAATTCACAGCACTGGAAACACCTTCTACCCCATCCCACGGTAAAGAAACTTTTCTAAATATATAACAAAGCCCCTGACTCTGCAGACAGGTTGAAAGCTACTCCTGTTCTTCTGTTATCTGTCAAAGGACTCAGTTCAATCAAGTCAGTAATTAACACTGAGCATTTGCAAGTGCCGTTGTAGCTTATGAAGCACAATTCTAGTAAATAAGCCAACCTAGCCTAAGCTAAGGCAGCTGTTAGAACCAAGCTCAGCTACCCACTCCTGTGAATCATTTCCTGAATTGCCGTAATTAGCACAGCATTGTAAGGCAACTCATGCTCAAATGTAACAGAAGTCAACACTCACCTTAATTTACTATGTTAATCTCAGAGCACTTGATTCCCAGTTCATTAGCAGTTCTCCCTTCAAGATGCACCTCTGCTGTGACACTGGCAGGAAAAGGAAGAACTGGGCCCAGTGTGCACTGCTGGGTCACACCTGACCTGTGCATCTGGAACCTGCTTGGCCACCTCCTTTCCTCTCTTTTCACGTATTTCTGAAATCCTTTGCTTTCTCCGAAGCCTAGGACCAAAGCTCTCTGCTCAACAGCTTACGAAATAGGCAGACCCTGACTGTGAAAAGCATCGTGCCCAGAAATCACCATCACTGCTTGCAGGAATGCTAACAAGAATTCACCACCGTTTTCCACTA
This sequence comes from Illadopsis cleaveri, assembly GCA_013399915.1. Taxonomy (NCBI): domain Eukaryota; kingdom Metazoa; phylum Chordata; class Aves; order Passeriformes; family Timaliidae; genus Illadopsis; species Illadopsis cleaveri. The sequence goes on from VXBB01004284.1 coordinate 168,212, forward strand.
CCATCAAAAAGCCTGGCCAGCCGGGGATGTTTTCCTGTATGCTGGTTGGTCCCTACAGCTTTATGAAACCTGTTAGCTTCCCTCACCCTTAGAGAGCCAGACTTTTGGTATTACAAACCTTGAGCTCATTGAGAGTTTGATGAAGCATAAAATAAGCATAGTTTAACAGTCAAATGAACAACAAAGGGCCTTTTGTGACAGCTGGAGAGTACAGGAATGGAGCAGAGAAGGAATTAGGACCAAGAAAAAGACAACCCCTTTTACATGGAGGTGACATCCTGTGACTTTTGATTAATCATTTGATTTATCAGTGACACAATATGATTTCAAATCAATATAACAACTTTAATTCTTGTCCTGACACAACCCATCTGAAGACTTTAGATCTAGAGAGAAAATTATTTAAAGCAGAATGGCCACAATGCTGGGGGAGTACAACGTGATAAGGAAATCTGACCTCCGGAAAAACATTTTCTTTGAATTTTTTTGGCAGAGGATAAACAGCAAAGGCCCCAGGTTTTTGGCACAAGGAAGGAAGACTTACAAAATGCTTCTCTTTAAAAAAGTAAATTTATTTTTCTTGTGTAATAGTACCTTACTGTTCCATGGGACCTACAGTTCCAAGGTGACTATCTCAAGATGAAGCTCACCTTAAGATGGCAGAATTCACCACAGGTGAAAACAAGTCATCTTTTTATGGCAGAGAATGAAGGACAGTGCACAGCAGCCCCTGAAGTAAAACATTGGGGTTTGGCAAGATTTCAGTTTGGGAACGTACACAATTTAAACTAGAGGAGTTCTGAGGAAGAAAATACGAAATAAACAAGTCGTCTTTAACACAGTTTCAACCAGCCCCAGAGAACAGAAGATACAAATGTATTTTTTTCAACCTAGACTTTCAGAGGATCACTAAACATTTTAATTCCTTCTACCCTAACACGGCAGCACTTTTAGAAGACTGTTGCTTCAGTAACTATTTAAAAATAAACTCTCCACAGACCACATGGCACTGAAAACGAGCCTCTCCAGACTGATGAGACATCTAGACAATGGTCCAGAAAAGGGCACATTAGCAGAAGAATTCTCCTAAGGAGGAAGCAAACATCTCAAGTGACACTCTGCCAGCAATTTAGCTGGTTTAGATCCCAGCTGATACTATACCCTCTCTAAATTAGCATTAACCAATTGCTCTCCAAGAAAAGAACACAGCAAACTGCAGAGCCAATCCAGCCCACAAGCCATGTTCTGGACTCATTCCTTGGTCCTACTGGCTCACGGCTATTGCTACCAAAAGGTGTAAGCAGCCCTACTACCCCTGGAAAATCTAGAGCATGTTTAGATTCTGTTTATAAGCAGCAAGACAAATGACACAAGATCTGGAAGAAACCTGAAGTACCTGGAGTGAGGCACCAGCTTTCCCAGGCTCACCAGGGAAATGAGACACAAAGGCCAACTCCAAACCAGCCTTCCTTCACAATCAGCACAGCAAGAGGCACAGCTCTAGAGAGTTCTGAATGGGAACCTTGCCTAATTAATGAATTAATGATTTAGTGTAGCAAAGTGAATCATCAAAAGCATGGCACATTCTCCAAAGCTGTTTTCCCTTCCTGACACAGAAAAGCTGTATTAGACTTCCTCAAATGGAGCAGAAGCAGAACTCTGTTTATACCAGATGGAGTACCATATACCATGTACACAGACTGCTACTAAAGAAATTACTTTCTGCCACAAAACAAAACAAACAAACCCAATTAAAAAAAAAAAACCAGTGAAACATTGTTAGATTTGACTGTTTAAAGCAAGACCTGCCCCCATTCCTCATTTCTGAGCACATCACCACAGAACAGAAGAGATAAAGTCTGCTGTCCCTTCATTCCTTCAGTCACATAACCACCATGTTGGAAGTGCTGGAGGACACTCCTCAACACAAGATCCAGAATAACCTATCCCATGGGTATCACTGATGGATATCAATTGGGTTTGTGCTCTTTAACTGGGTTAGAATCAAATTTGCCTTCTGCTTGCCTTTAGACTCAATTCTTTAATGAACCCTGAAAACCATGTAAGTGGTTTCAATGGTGCAAATCACCACAGGCTGCAACATCTCACAAAACAGAGCAGAGTTTATATTCTCCTTTACACCCAACCCAACAAGACTTTTTTTAACAGTTGTGCAAGTCTACACAACATATTTAGAAACACCAAGAGGAAAGCAAAAAGGGGCTCCCAACCATTCTGTTCAACCAGAGTTCCATCAGGGTCATAAAAAGACAGCAATATTGGCTAGGGTTCACACAGCAACAAGCACCTTTATTTGTATGGCAGAGACATGATCCCACAAAAATGCTGCTGTTCTGCCTACACTTCCAGTGAGAGCTCTCCCCACAGAGCCAGAGTAGAGATCTCAGTAATCTAAAGGGAGGTCACTGTAAAAGTTATGCTATCCATTGTCACTTTAGTTCCAAAGTGGCTTAAAAGACTAGAATATTATACCCTAAGACTTCACCAGATGCAGCACCCAAAGTTCATTCCAAAGCATCTCACAGCCATGAAAATCAAAGACAAAAAGTAAAGCTTGAAAGAGATTTATTAGAAGCCTTCAATGCACTGCAATGTCCTCTTCCCTCAACCACATCAGCCCCCAGCAAGCCTTGCCTCACTTCAAAGCACTGCATTTTCAGAGGAATCATTTCCAAACAGCAGGGCAGAGAGCAGTAATACAGAAAAATTTTCCTGCTGGCCAAAGAGGAAGTTGATTCTGTAAATAGGCTATTTCCCAGATTCTAACTAAGCTCTGCAACTGGAATCCTAATGCAGGAAAACCCAGCAAAAGGCCCACAATGTAAAACAAATATTCCTGGACAGAGGTTGAAGAACAGAAAATGGCAAGATTTTACCTTTGTTTTGTCAATGTTATTCTACAGTAACATTTGAGATCATCAGTCTAAACCAGAACTCCAAAATGGAATATGTTACACAAGAGCAGAACAAGAAAGCACATCTCTTGCACAGAGCAACTCCACCTCAAGGGATGAGATGCCTGCTGGAGAACTGGATCCAAGGAAAGAAGAAAACACAGCAAAAAGGCAAAACCTCTCAAGGCAGATAAGCAGAAGCTTGTGGATCCCACTGGCAAGCTGCTCTGGTTCAGTCAGCTCATGGCAGGTGAGAGTGTTACAAACTCTGAAGGCAGAAGATGAGGCACCAGCAGAGATGTCTGTGGGACTCTTGTTCACCGTGGCTCAAAAGCACTCATCTGCCACTCCTCCTTCAGCACCAACAAAGCAAAGAAAGGCCACAACAGGGCTTTGCTGAATGCCTCAAAGCAAGCAGCATTACCAAGAGGGACTACATCAAGTGCTCCACAGCATTTCACTCCAGATGACAGTAGAAAAGGGCCAAGAAAAGTAGCTTATGTCTGTAGCTGTGTAACCCCACATATAAATGACTTTCAGTAAAAATGGTCACTGTTTTGAACAGTTGAGTGTCAAGAAGAAACCCAGACAAAGCAAGGGCAACCTAGACTAGTTTTAACCATGTGGCCAGACATAAAAGATCATATCTCAAAGACTCGGTGGAGAAAGAATGAAAAAGGTTAACATATAACAAGGATAAAGATCTGGGAAGAAAGAAATGACAGGCTGAGAGAGACAGGAATGTAGTAAAAAGGTTTTTCTCACAATTTTCATAGCTTTCTTCAGTGTCCCTTCTCAAAAATGAAAGGCAGTTTCTCATGTTGTCTATTGCAACAGTTGATCTCTATCAGAGCAATCAAGTTTTTGTCTTCAGCAAAAAAACTATGCTGCTACTGCCCACCTTCAGCAGAAAAGCTATGAACTCCCTCAGGAAGTGTGGGATGAAATACATTCCACTTTCCTGAAGCTGAAATAATTCTATTGTTAATTTACTGCTGTCTAGGAAAAGCAAGAACTTGCATTTCCTTTCCTGGCCTTACTGAATACTTTGGAATGGAGTAAATTTCAATATCTAAAAAAAAAATAAAAACACCCTTCGGTTTCCTCTTGCAAACAAGGCAAATGATTGCTGCTTGATTAAACTTTCAAAGGAGAGAAAAAAAAAGGAGAGGTATCAGAAGAGAGGCTGCCCACTGAGGTGAGCAACCTTCCCTGCCTGAATTGTTTCCCATATCTGGGCACTCCATTTCTATCACAACTCAATCCATGCACAAGAGTATCACAGTGCCTCTTCAAACCAAGGTACAACACAGGCAGAACGAGAAGTGCCATGTCTGTGAACTGTTAACACAAAGAAACCAAATGCTGTTAGAGCCTTATCAACTCATTAATGTGTATTCCAACTACCTCAACATCAGAAGGGATCCACAGGGACAGACAGGAAATAATTCACTGAGATTGAACTCATTGTGTGCCCCAAGCACTCAGGTGAAATCCCAATGTTTTCACACCATTCACAAACATGGTGTATTGCAGATCCTGGATGAACTTTTCCCTTTCTTCCTCTTCCCTTGTGCAATTACAACGAGAGATGTCGTTCAGCTGGGGGAGGGAGGAGGAGAAAAAGGAAGGAAAAGGGTGGTGAGTTGATGTTCCTATGCTAGCTTACCTCTTTGCTTTATCTCCACGGTTTTGGGCTCCCCTCCTAGTACACAAACAGTGCCTGCCTCTGGTATCTTATCACATCATTTCCAAACAGCAACGTGAACCCCAGCTCGGCATCACTGCTATTTAATTTCCACCTCTCTAATTACAAGCAGCATCCAGTGCTGCTGGGAGACCTAAGGAAACACCCTAGAGCAAACACAGGTCCCCAGGGGAACTCACATGGAATCCCCCTTCCTTGCACTGACCAGCGGGAATTGCTCCCTCCTCCCCTTTTTGGATGAAAGAGGAGATGATCGTTAGGATCTGCTGCAGTAAAAGCACTCCCAGGAAACCTCTCAGGGATCACATTCACAGCAGGAGTATCTCAGCAAGGCAGCACCTGGGGAAAGCTGCACTTTGCACCCCTGTATTAACAACACACCCCCAGGGCAGATGTGTGCTTTGCTCCTGTGCCATGATCCTGCACAGCAGGTGAGCCACAGCTACACGGCACTGATGGGGTTTCCTCTACTCCAGGTTATTAAGACCGAGATCAACGGGCAGAGAAAAGATTCCTAAAACATCAGGCTCTAACAGCATGCACAGGCTCTGCTGTTGCTCTCGTGGGCAATTTCCAGTGACACAGTCAGAGTGGAAGTTTTCTGCCTCTGCCGAGGACAGCAGCAGCACGGACAGTTCTCCCCTCACCTGGAGCTACCCTGAGCACTACTACTCTAAGATTACACCGGCAGGACAGCTCCTGTGTTTGCAAAGGAGAAATAAAACACCCTAATCCATTCATGGATTACCTAAGGGACTGAGAAGCCTTTTTCAAATCCTGCAAGAAAAGAGGAACACACCCAAGCAAGGAGCAGTTCTGCCTCAGCTTTCTCCAAGAAGCATCATCAGCCCTGCATTCACATGTGTACAACAGTAATTCAAGTTCACTCATGGCACAGTAACAGTGCCAGAGCCTTTATCAAGAGACCTGCACCTGCAAACTAACTGAGATTTCTCATGTGAAGCATGTTTGCAGGATGTCTGAAACCCAGAGAGGCAAGAAAGCTTAGAATAAAATGTCATCCTGACCTCAGCCAGCTGTGTTTAGGCTTAGACCAGGAATATACAGTTACACACTATTTACAGATCCTTTCTTAATACACAGGATAGCCAGAAACAGGATTTGTATTCAAATTTACTGAATATTGAAAATGAAATACATGTAATTCAGCAGCAGCATAACTATTAGTTGTTTCTTCTGCACAAATACTCAGAAATAACTGGCAGAAGAAAAATATTTATGGTTGTCCTGTAACACTGAAGAGCAGTTCCCCATCCATTAATTTAATAATTACAGGATTACCAACACCACCATTTAGCTGCAAGGTGTGCCTTCCAACTGTAATTTAAGACATGAATGAATACAAACCCAGCATACCTAGTTAAGCCATCTACTTAGACCCAAGTATTTTAGCAAGCTGCAAGCAAAATACAAACATGTCTATTTTCTTAACTGTAGCGTGATTTTGCAGCTGCAGATGAATGTGTGGTGGACTTTTGGCTGGTTTAAAGGGGCACTGCCAACTTCAATCTAAATCTAGTTTCGTACCAGTGAGCTTTCACAGACTCTCAGGGCAGCATAAATATTCTCATGATTGAAGAGCTTAATTCCCATGCAGTGAGTTATTTTTACTGAACATATCCCTGCAGTGCAACCAACCCAAACACAAGTACTGAAAATGTGACAGTGAGAAATAAATAGAATATGTAAGTTAAAAGAAATACAGAGAGAGATATTAGCATAACTATGGGTAAGAGCGGTATGTTTCAAGCAAGTGCACAGTTACACAAAGAAAAGCTTGTTTGTTGCATTTTTCATTGCTCGGTTACCTTGTATCTTTCAAAGTTTCTAACTAAAAGGAGCCTAACGGATAATCAGTTCCTGTATATCCAGCTCGTCTACATTTATTTGCTCGGCCTCCTCTAGCTGCACTAGCACAGACCAAGTTCATTTAAAGTGCAGAATAACCAAGAACGCCAATTTTGAGTCTAACACTCAAAGATTTCCCATAGATTCTTCATTTTTGTTCAACTTTCAAAGCAGCACAACAGGACCAACAACGGAAGCAGCTTTTTTTTTTTTTTTTGCCTTATTTTTCTTTTTTCTTTTGGTCATATCAGACTTAACAGTGACTTTTGTCGAGCCGGAGAGAATTTTTCCAGGTGCTCCAGAGCACTAGCCTTAAATGGATCACTGCATGAGGTAATAGAGGACTTTTTCAGAATACGGAATTAAGTCATTGCAGTGAATGGATAAGCAGGTTTTTATTATTATACAAGAAAACCTACGTTCAGAAGCACCTACCCTTGTGAAGTACTAAACACCCTTAAACACATCTTAGGACAACAACCCGCCGAGATTAAGAATGAACCATAACACGATAAATAAAGGAACAGAGGCACAGGTATTACAATGGCTCGTAGGGAGTTTATCTCGAATGACAATAAAAAGGCTAAAGGCAAGACAAGCAGCAGCCTGTGCGACCCGCGGGCGGTTTCTGCCGTGCCTCACGTAGGGCGCCGTACGCTCCGTGTGACGGAAGCACCGGCAGCACTTTGTGACCCTGTGGCGGTGGGTGCGAGGCACCCGCACGGCGCTCCGGGCGATAAGGCCGAGCCGCAGCAGCAGCAG